>SNQN01005498.1:0-44070 GCA_008642245.1 Bassia scoparia | reverse complement strand
ATAGTGCCCACACAAGGGCACAATGAGGCATATTGCCCACACAAGGCATAGTGAGGCAAGGCATCGTGCCCACACAAGGCACAGTAAGGAAAGGTATAGTTCCCACACAAGGCATAGTGAGTAAAGGCATAGTGCCCACACAAGACACAGTGAAGAAAGGCATTGTGCCCACACAAGGAATGCAAGGCATAGTGCTCACACAAGGCAAGGCATCATGCCCACACAAGGCATAGTGAGGCAAGGCATAGTGCCCACACAAGCCACAGTGAGGTAAGGAATATTGCCCACACAAGGCACAGTGAGGCAAGGCATAGTGCCCACACAAGGAAGGAAAGGCATTGTTCCCACACAATGCATAGTAAGGCAAGGCATAGTGCCCACACAAGACATAGTGAGGCAAGGCATCGTGCCAACACAAGGCATACTGAGGCAAGGTATCGTGCCCACACAAGGGATAGTGAGGCAAGGCATTGTGCCCACACATGGCATCATGAGGAAAGGCATAGTGCCCACACAAGGCACAGTGAGGAAAGGCATATTACCCACACAAGGCAAAGTGAGGAAAGACATAGTTCCCACACAAGGCACAGTGAGGAAAGGCATAGTGCCCACACAAGGCACAGTGAGGCAAGGCATAGTGCCCACACAAGGCAAAGTGAGGCAAGGCATAGTGTCCACACAAGACATAATGAGGCAAGGCATAGTGCCCACACAAGGCACAGTGAGGCATAGTGCCCACACAAAGCATAGTGAGGCAAGGCATCGTGCCCACACAAGGCACAGTGAGGAAAGGCATAGTGCCCACACAGGACACAGTGAGCAAAGACATAGTTCCCACACAAGGCACAGTTAGGAAAGGCATAGTGCCCACACAAGGCATAGTGAGGCAAGGCAAAGTGCTTACACAAGACACAGTGACGCAAGGCATAGTGCCCACACAAGGCACAGTAAGGAAAGACAAAGGGCCCACACAAGGCACAATAAGTAAGGAAAGGCATATTGCCCACAGAAGACACAGTGAGGAAAGGCATAGTGCCCACACAACGCACAGTAAGGAAAGGCATAGGGCCCACACAAGGCACAGTAAGGAAAGGCATAGTGCCCACAGAAGACACAGTGAGGAAAGGCATAGTTTCCACACAAGGCACAGTAAGGAAAGGCATAGTGCCCATAGAAGACACAGTGAGGAAAGGCATAGTTTCTACACAAGGCACAGTAAGGAAAGGCATAGTGCCCACACAAGGCACAGTGAGGCAAGGCATAGTGCCCACACAAGGCACAGTGAGGCAAGGCATAGTTTCCACACAAGGCACAGTGAGGAAAGGCATAGTGCCCACACAAGGCACGGTGAGGCAAGGCATAGTTCCCACACAAGGCACAGTGAGGCTAGGCATAGTGCCCACACAAGGAAGGCGAGGCATAGTGCCCACACAAGGCAAGGCATCGTGCCTCACTCAAGGCATAGTGAGGCAAGGCATAGTTCCCACACAAGATATAGTGAGGCAAGGCATCGTGCCCACACAAGGCTTAGTGAGGCAAGGCATCGTGCCCACACAAGGGATAGTAAGGAAAGGCATAGATCCCACACAAGGCACAGTGAGGAAAGGCATAGTGCCCACACAAGACACAGTGAAGGAAGGTATTGCTCCCACACAAGGAATGCAAGGCATAGTGCCCACACAAGGCAAGGCATCATGCGCACACAAGGCATAGTGAGGCAAGGCATAATACCCACACAAGGCACGATGAGGCAAGGCATATTGCCCACACAAGGAAGACAAGATATAGTACCCACACAAGGCAAGGCATCGTGCCCACACAAGGCTACTGAGGCGAGGCATAGTGCCCACGCAGGGCACAGTGAGGCAAGGCATAGTGCCCACACTAGGCACAGTGAGGCATAGTGTCCACACAAGTCATAGTGAGGCAAGGCATCGTGCCCACACAAGGCACAGTGAGGAAAGGCATATTGCCCACACAAGGCACAGTGAGGAAAGGCATATTACCCACACAAGGCAAAATGAGGAAAGACATAGTTCCCACACAAGGCACAGTGAGGAAAGGCATAGTGCCCACACAAGGCATAGTGAGGCAAGGCATAGTGCCCACACAAGGCAAAGTGAGGCAAGGCATAGTGCCCACACAAGACATAATGAGGCAAGGCATAGTGCCCACACAAGGCACAGTGAGGCAAGTCATAGTGCCCACACAAGGCACAGTGAGGCATAGTGCCCACACAAGGCATAGTGAGGCAAGGCATCGTGCCCACACAAGGCACAGTGAGGAAAGGCATAGTGCCCACACAGGACACAGTTTGCAAAGACATAGTTCCCTCACAAGGCACAGTTAGGAAAGGCATAGTTCCCACACAAGGCAAAGTGAGGCAAGGCATAGTGCCCACACAAGGCACAGTGAGCAAAGGCATAGTGCCCACACAAGGCATGGTGAGGTAAGGCATATTGCCCACACAAGGACGATAAGATATAGTACCCACACAAGGCAAGGCATCGTGCCCACACAAGGCATACTGAGGCGAGGCATAGTGCCCACGCAGGGCACAGTGAGGCAAGGCATAGTTCCCACACTAGGCACAGTAAGGCATAGTTTCCACACAAGTCATATTGAGGCAAGGCATCGTGCCCACACAAGGCATAGTGAGGAAAGGCATATTGCCCACACAAGGCACAGTGAGGAAAGGCATATTACCCACACAAGGCAAAGTGAGGAAAGACATAGTTCCCACACAAGGCACTGTGAGGAAAGGCATAGTGCCCACACAAGGCACAGTGAGGCAAGGCATAGTGCCCACACAAGGCAAAGTGAGGCAAGGCATAGTGCCCACACAAGACATAATGAGGCAAAGCATAGTGCCCACACAAGGCACAGTGAGGCAGGTCATAGTGCCCACACAAGGCACAGTGAGGCATAGTTCCCACACAAGGCATAGTGAGGCAAGGCATCGTGCTCACACAAGGCACAGTGAGGAAAGGCATAGTGCCCACACAGGACACAGTGAGCAAAGACATAGTTCCCACACAAGGCACAGTTGGGAAAGGCATAGTGCCCACACAAGGCACAGTGAGGCAAGGCATAGTGCCCACTAAAGGCATAGTGACGCAAGGCATAGTGCCCACACAAGGCACAGTGAGGCATAGTGCCCACACAAGGCACAGTAAGGAAAGGCAAAGGGCCCACACAAGGCACAGTAAGGAAAGGCATAGTGCCCACAGAAGACACAGTGAGGAAAGGCATAGTGCCCACACAAGGCACAGTAAGGAAAGGCATAGGGCCCACACAAGGCACAGTAAGGAAAGACATAGTGCCCACAAAAGACACAGTGAGGAAAGCATAGTTTCCACACAAGGCACAGTGAGGAAAGGCATAGTGCCCACAGAAGACACAGTGAGGAAAGGCATAGTTTCCACACAAGGCACAGTGAGGAAAGGCATAGTGCCCACACAAGGCCCAGTGAGGTAAGGCATAGTGCCCACACAAGGCACAGTGAGGCAAGGCATAGTGCCCACACAAGGCACAGTAAGGAAAGGTATAGTGCCCACACAAGGCACGGTGAGGCAAGGCATATTGCCCACACAAGGAAGACAAGATATAGTACCCACACAAGGCAAGGCATCGTGCCCACACAAGGCATACTGAGGCGAGGCATAGTGCCCACGCAGGGCACAGTGAGGCAAGGCATAGTTCCCACACTAGGCACAGTGAGGCATAGTGTCCACACAAGTCATAGTGAGGCAAGGCGTCGTGCCCACAGAAGACACAGTCAGGAAAGCATAGTTTCCACACAAGGCACAGTGAGGAAAGGCATAGTGCCCACAGAAGACACAGTGAGGAAAGGCATAGTTTCCACACAAGGCACAGTGAGGAAAGGCATAGTGCCCACACAAGGCACAGTGAGGTAAGGCATAGTGCCCACACAAGGCAAAGTGAGGCAAGGCATAGTGCCCACACAAGGCACAGTGAGCAAAGGCATAGTGCCCACACAAGGCACGGTGAGGTAAGGCATATTGCCCACACAAGGATGATAAGATATAGTACCCACACAAGGCAAGGCATCGTGCCCACACAAGGCATACTGAGGCGAGGCATAGTGCCCACGCAGGGCACAGTGAGGCAAGGCATAGTTCCCACACTAGGCACAGTGAGGCATAGTTTCCACACAAGTCATAGTGAGGCAAGGCATCGTGCCCACACAAGGCACAGTGAGGAAAGGCATATTGCCCACACAAGGCACAGTGAGGAAAGGCATATTACCCACACAAGGCAAAGTGAGGAAAGACATAGTTCCCACACAAGGCACAGTGAGAAAAGGCATAGTGCCCACACAAGGCACAGTGAGGCAAGGCATAGTGCCCACACAAGGCAAAGTGAGGCAAGGCATAGTGCCCACACAAGACATAATGAGGCAAAGCATAGTGCCCACACAAGGCACAATGAGGCAGGTCATAGTGCCCACACAAGGCACAGTGAGGCATAGTTCCCACACAAGGCATAGTGAGGCAAGGCATCGTGCCCACACAAGGCACAGTGAGGAAAGGCATAGTGCCCACACAGGACACAGTGAGCAAAGACATAGTTCCCACACAAGGCACAGTTAGGAAAGGCATAGTGCCCACACAAGGCATAGTGAGGCAAGGCATAGTGCCCACCCAAGGCATAGTGACGCAAGGCATAGTGCCCACACAAGGCACAGTGAGGCATAGTGCCCACACAAGGCACAGTAAGGAAAGGCAAAGGGCCCACACAAGGCACAGTAAGGAAAGGCATAGTGCCCACAGAAGACACAGTGAGGAAAGGCATAGTGCCCACACAAGGCACAGTAAGGAAAGGCATAGGGCCCACACAAGGCATAGTAAGGAAAGACATAGTGCCCACAGAAGACACAGTGAGGAAAGCATAGTTTCCACACAAGGCACAGTGAGGAAAGGCATAGTGCCCACAGAAGACACAGTGAGGAAAGGCATAGTTTCCACACAAGGCACAGTGAGGAAAGGCATAGTGCCCACACAAGGCACAGTGAGGTAAGGCATAGTGCCCACACAAGGCACAGTGAGGCAAGGCATAGTGCCCACACAAGGCACAGTGAGGAAAGGCATAGTGCCCACACAAGGCACGGTGAGGCAAGGCATATTGCCCACACAAGGAAGACAAGATATAGTACCCACACAAGGCAAGGCATCGTGCCCATACAAGGCATACTGAGGCGAGGCATGGTGCCCACGCAGGGCACAGTGAGGCAAGGCATAGTTCCCACACTAGGCACAGTGAGGCATAGTGTCCACACAAGTCATAGTGAGGCAAGGCATCGTGCCCACACAAGGCACAGTGAGGAA
Source organism: Bassia scoparia (assembly GCA_008642245.1). Taxonomy (NCBI): domain Eukaryota; kingdom Viridiplantae; phylum Streptophyta; class Magnoliopsida; order Caryophyllales; family Amaranthaceae; genus Bassia; species Bassia scoparia. Next base: position 38,722 of record SNQN01005498.1, on the reverse strand, counting down.
AGGCATATTGCCCACACAAGGCACAGTGAGGAAAGGCATATTACCCACACAAGGAAAAGTGAGGAAAGACATAGTTCCCACACAAGGCACAGTGAGGAAAGGCATAGTGCCCACACAAGGCACAATGAGGCAAGGCATAGTGCCCACACAAGTCAAAGTGAGGCAAGGCATAGTGCCCACACAAGACATAATGAGGCAAGGCAGAGCGACCACACAAGGCACAGTGAGGCAAGTCATAGTGCCCACACAAGGCACAGTGAGGCATAGTTCCCACACAAGGCATAGTGAGGCAAGGCATCGTGCCCACACAAGGCACAGTGAGGAAAGGCATAGTGCCCACATAGGACAAAGTGAGCAAAGACATAGTTCCCACACAAGGCACAGTTAGGAAAGGCATAGTGCCCACACAAGGCACAGTGAGGCAAGGCATAGTGCCCACCCAAGGCATAGTGACGCAAGGCATAGTGCCCACACAAGGCATAGTGAGGCATAGTGCCCACACAAGGCACAGTAAGGAAAGGCAAAGGGCTCACACAAGGCACAGTAAGGAAAGGCATAGTGCCCACAGACGACACAGTGAGGAAAGGCATAGTGCCCACACAAGGCACAGTAAGGAAAGGCATAGGGCCCAAACAAGGCACAGTAAGGAAAGGCATAGTGCCCACAGAAGACACAGTGAGCAAAGGAATAGTTTCCACACAAGGCACAGTGAGGAAAGGCATAGTGCCCACAGAAGACACAGTGAGCAAAGGCATAGTTTCCACACAAGGCACAGTGAGGAAAGGCATAGTGCCCACACAAGGCACAGTGAGGCAAGGCGTAGTGCCCACACAAGGCACAGTGAGGCAAGGCATAGTGCCCACACAAGGCACAGTGAGGAAAGGCATAGTGCCCACACAAGGCACGGTGAGGCAAGTCATAGTGCCCACACAAGGCACAGTGAGGCAAGGCATAGTGCCCACACAAGGAAGGCAAGGCATAGTGCCCACACAAGGCAAGCCATCGTGCCTCACTCAAGGCATAGTGTGGCAAGGCATAGTGCCCACACAAGACATAGTGAGGCAAGGCATCGTGCCCACACAAGGCTTGGTGAGGTAAGGCATCGTGCCCACACAAGGGATAGTGAGGCAAGGCATAGTGCCGACACAAGACATAGTGAGGCAAGGCATCGTGCCCACACAAGGGATAGTGAGGCAAGGCATAGTGCCCACACAAGGCATAGTGAGGAAATGCATAGTGCCCACATAAGGCACAGTGAGGTAAGGCATAGTGCCCACACAAGGCACAGTGAGGCATAGTGCCCACACAAGGCATAGTGAGGCAAGGCATCGTGCCCACACAAGGCACTGTAAGGAAAGGCATAGTGCCCACACAAGGCACAGTGAGGAAAGGCATAGTGCCCACACAAGACATAGTGAAGAAAGGCATTGTTCCCACACAAGGAATGCATGGCATAGTGCCCACACAAGGCAAGGCATCATGCCCACACAAGGCATATTGAGGCAAGGCATAGTGCCCACACTAGGCACAATAAGGCAAGGCATAGTGCCCACACAAGGAAGGCAAGAAATAGTACCCACACAAGGCAAGGCATCGTGCCCACACAAGGCATATTGAGGCGAGGCATAGTGCTTACGCAGGGCACAGTGAGGCAAGGCATAGTGCCCACACTAGGCACAGTGAGGCATAGTGCCCACACAAGTCATAGTGAGGCAAGGCATCGTGCCCACACAAGGCACAATGAGGAAAGGCATATTGCCCACACAAGGCACATTGAGGAAAGGCATAGTTCCCACACAAGGTAAAGTGAGGAAAGGCATAGTGGCCACACAAGGCACAGTGAGGCAATGCATAGTGCCCACACAAGGCAAAGTGAGCGAAGGCATAGTGCCCACACAAGACATAGTGAGGAAAGGCATCGTGCCCACACAAGGCACAGTGAGAAAAGGTATATTGCCCACACAAGGCACAGTGAGGAAAGGCGTAGTTCCCACACAAGGCACAGTGAGGCAAGGCATAGTGCCCACACAAGGCAAAGTGAGGCAAGGTATAGTGCCCACACAAGACATAATGAGGCAAGGCATAGTGCCCACACAAGGCACAGTGAGGCAAGTCATAGTGCCCACACAAGGCACAGTGAGGCATAGTGACCACACAAGGCATAGTGAGGCAAGGCATCCTGCCCACACAAGGCACAGTGAGGAAAGGCATAGTGCCCACACAGGACAAAGTGAGCAAAGACATAGTTACCTCACGAGACACAGTTAGGAAAGGCATAGTTCCCACACAAGGCAGAGTGAGGCAAGGCATAGTGCCCACACAAGGCATAGTGACGCAAGGCATAGTGCCCACAATAGGCACAGTGAGGCATAGTGCCTACACAAGGCACAATAAGGAAAGGCAAAGGGCCCACACAAGGCACAGTAAGGAAAGGCATAGTGCCCACAGAAGACACTGTGAGGAAAGGCATAGTGCCCACACAAGGCACAATAAGGAAAGACATAGGGCCCACACAAGGCACAGTAAGGAAAGGCATAGTGCCCACAGAAGACACAGTGAGGAAAGGCATAGTTTTCACACAAGGCACAGTGAGGAAAGGCATAGTACCCACAGAAGACACAGTGAGGAAAGGCATAGTTTCCACACAAGGTACAGTGAGGAAAGGCATAGTGCCCACACAAGGCACAGTGAGGCAAGGCATAGTGCCCACACAAGGCACAGTGAGGCAAGGCATAGTGCCCACACAAGGCACGGTGAGGCAAGGCATATTGCCCACACAAGGAAGACAAGATATAGTACCCACACAAGGCAAGCCATCGTGCCCACACAAGGCATACTGAGGCGAGGCATAGTGCCCACGCAGGGCACAGTGAGGCAAGGCATAGTTCCCACACTAGGCACAGTGAGGCATAGTTTCCACACAAGTCATAGTGAGGCAAGGCATCGTGCCCACACAAGGCACAGTGAGGAAAGGCATATTGCCCACACAAGGCACAGTGAGGAAAGGCATATTACCCACACAAGGCAAAGTGAGGAAAGACATAGTTCCCACACAAGGCACAGTGAGGAAAGGCATAGTGCCCACACAAGGCACAGTGAGGCAAGGCATAGTGCCCACACAAGGCAAAGTGAGGCAAGGCATAGTGCCCACACAAGGCAAAGTGAGGCAAGGCATAGTGCCCACACAAGACATAATGAGGCAAGGCATAGTGCCCACACAAGGCATAGTGAGGAAAGGCATAGTGCCCACACAAGGCACAGTGAGGAAAGGCATAGTGCCCATACCAGGTACAGCGAGGCAAAGCATCATGCTCACACAAGTCATAGTGAGGCAAGGCATCATGCCCACACAAGGCATAGTGAGGCAAGAAATAGTGCCCACACAAGGCATAGTGAGGCAAGGCATCGTGCCCACAGAAGGCATAGTAAGGAAAGGCATAGTGCCCACACAAGGCACAGTGAGGAAAGGCATAGTGCCCACACAAGACACAGTAAAGAAAGACATTGTGCCCACAAAAGGAATGCAAGGCATAGTTCCCACACAAGGCATAGTGAGGCAAGGCATAGTGCCCACACTAGGCACAATGAGGCAAGGTATAGTGCCCTCACAAGGAAGGCATGTCATAGTACCCACACAAGGCAAGGCATCGTGCCCACACAAGGCATACTGAGGCGAGGCATAGTGCCCACGCAGGGCACAGTGAGACAAGTCATAGCGGCCACACTAGGCACAATGAGGCATAGTGCCCACACAACTCATAGTTAGGCAAGGCATCGTTCCCACACAAGGCACAGTGAGGAAAGGCATATTGCCCACACATAGCACAGTGAGGAAAGGCATATTGCCCACACAAGCCACAGTCAGGAAAGGCATAGTTCCCACACAAAGCACAGTGAGGAAAGGCATAGTGCCCACACAAGGCACAGTGAGGCAAGGCATAGTGCCCACACAAGGCAAAGTGAGGCAAGGCGTAGTGCCCACACTAGACATAATGAGGCAAGGCATAGTACCCACACAAGGCACAATGAGGCAAGTCATAGTGCCCACACAAGGCACAGTGAGGCATAGTGCCCACACAAGGCATAGTGAGGGAAGGCATCGTGCCCACACAAGGCACAATGAGGAAAGGCATAGTGCCCACACAAGACATAGTGAGGMAAGRCATMGTKCCCACACAAGGCATAGTGAGGCAAGGCATAATGCCCACACAAGGCAAGGCATCGTGCCCGCATAAGGCATAGTGAGGCAAGGCATAGTGCCCTCACAAGGAAGGCAAGGCATAGTGCAAACACAAGGCAAGGCATCGTGTCCACACAAGGCATAGTGAGGCAAGGCGTAGTGCCTACACAAGACATAGTGAGGCAAGGCATCATGTCCACACAAGGATTAGTGAGGCAAGGCATCGTGCCCACACAAGGCATAGTGAGACAAGGCATAGTGCCCACACAAGGCATCGTGAGGCAAGACATAGTTCCCACACAAGGCAAAGTGACGCATAGTGCCCACCCAAGGCATAGTGAGGCAAGGCATCGTGCCCACACAAGGCATAGTGAGAAAAGGCATAGTGCCCACACAAGGCACAGTGAGGAAAGGCATAGTTCCCACTAAAGGCACAGTGAGCAAAGGCATAGTGCCCACACAAGGCATAGTGAGGCAAGGCATAGTGCCCACACTAGGCACAATGAGGCAAGGCATAGTGCCCACACAAGGATGGCAAGGCAAGGCTTAGTGCCCACACAAGGAAGGCATCGTGCCCACACAAGGCATAGTGACCCCGAAATTCTAAGGTTGGAATTGGCAAGCCTGGGGCTAGGTTTTGCCCTTGGTTGACACGATCGATGGTCGATGTTTGTTATTAAGGAACGCGGTGTGTCTTACGGGCATGATTATTGCCTATGTGTGTAGGAATGGCCCTATGGTGTGGCCATGTCCGAGTTATGTTATGCCATGTGTGGGAGCGACGTTAGAGTCGTTGGGGCGCTATGCGTGCCACAAGGCGCAAACCGATGCTATGTTTGCACTAAGCGGAACATGAAGGATTCTAAGTATGGTCTTGAAGTCCTTTGCATGTTAGCTTAGAGTCTATGGAATACTTAAGGGTCGTGGGAAACGAGTTATTGACGTTTCGAGCAACTGTACGGACTATATGGCTAAAATCTGAATTGGGTGTCTTCTGAGAGGAGAAGCATTCATTTAATTTAACATCTTTAGGTAGAAGGTCCCTCCCTTGGCCATGGGCGGTGCCCGTGGGCAAGGCCCCTAGGCCATGGGCCTTGGCTAGGGGCGTTCCTAGCACTTGTGTGGGCAATGCTAGGCACAATGAGCATATTGATGGGTGCTCGAGGTTACGGTTGGCTCGGGATTATCGGTACTTGGGAGACCCGTTGGTATGCGAATGCTTGGTTGTGCGTTCCTTGGTGTAGTATGGTGCTACGAAGCTATGGGCTGGCTATGACTCGTGGCATGGATGGTCGGTTATTTGGAAAGGCTACGAGCCTAGGATGCATTTGGGTGCTTGCTTGCGAAGCGACACCATGAAGTGGTGCTATGGGTGCACATGCGCCTCACATGGGCGTTGGTTAGGGCATGTGCATGAGACGTGAGATAGCAAGGCTGCTGGGCAAGTTCAAGACGTGGCTACATGGGAAGTATTGCATGGATCACTGACATGGCAGCAAGGCATTGCATGCAAGGGCAAGGCAAGGATTGATGGCATGGCTCACCGAAGCATTGTGATGGTTCGCAAGCATTGCGATGGTTGGCAAGCAACGTGTTGGTTGGCAGGATGGTGAGATTGCGTCCTTCCTTCAATCGGAGTTTCCCGAAGGGTTGCGTTCAAGCACTGGTGCATTTTTCGTGGGTATGCATGTAGTAGTCATTGTGTGTGTGACACATCGTCGCCTGAAGCGACGCGTCACTTCGCCCAGGCAGTAGGGGCTTGTCTCTGCCCATTTGCCTATATATAGGTGATCTTGGGGGTTGTCCAAAACACACAAATTTTCCCCCACTCTTGTAAATTCTGATGCTATTAATGAGAATCGGTTGGCTTTGCGTGAATTCTATCTTTCGTTTAGCCTCGTATTTACATTGTGCGTGAGAGTTTGGCTGACTAGCATGCGCTAGTGCCATCACGGTCCTTAGTCTCAAATTAGGCCGTGACACAAAGCATAGTGCCCACACAAGGCATAGTGAGGCAAAGCATAGTGCCCACACAAGGTACAATGAGGCAAGGCATAGTTCCCACACAAGGAAGGCAAGGCATAGTGCCAACACAAGGAACGCAAAGCAAGGCATAGTGCCCATACAAAGAAGGCAAGGCAAGGCATAGCGCCCACACAAGGATGGCAAGGCAAGGAATAGTACTCACACAAGTAAGGCAAGGCAAGGCATTGTACCCACACTAAGAAGGCAAGGCATAGTGCCCACACACAAGGCACACGAGGCATAGTGCCCACACACAAGGCACACGAGGCATAGTGCCCACAGACAAACTAAAAAACGTCGAAACAGTCGTAGGAGGTAGCACGCTTAGAATTTGGGTCCGAAAGTGTTGGAGTAGTCATTTCTCATGACCTAAAAGGTGTGATAGAAATTTTAGACAAAATCGAGCCGGGTCTCCGAGACATTTTTTTTGGCCGAAAAGCGTTTGTTATACATCATCAAAATGAGGTCTTTGGACAATTTTCGAAGAAATTTCCAAAATTATTACCATAGGTTAGTATGATAATATAATGGGTCCAAGAACGATTTGGGGTCCAAATGAGTCCATACGGTGGACTTTTGAGTACCGTCAAAGAAAAATCGAGAAAACGTCGAAACAATCGTAGGAGGTAGCACGTTTAGAATTTGGGTTCGAAACTGTCGGAGTAGTCATTTCTCATGACCTAGAGGTTTTGACGGAAAATCTAGACAAATACGAGTCGGGTCACTGAAACATGTTTTTTGGCCGAAAAGCGTGGATTATATACATCATCGAAATGAGGTCTCCGGACAATTTTCGAAAACATTGTCAAAATTTGTACCATGGGTTCATATGGTAATATAATGGGTCCAAGAATGATTTGGGGTCCAAATGAGTCCATACGGCGGACTTTTGAGCACCATCAAAGAAAAAATGAGAAAAAGTCGAAACACTCGTAGGAGGCAGTATGCTTAGAATTTAGGTCCGAAATTGTCGACATAGTCATTTCTCGTGACCTAGAAGTTGTGACAGAAATTCTTGAAAAATTCAAGCCGTGTCACCGAGATGTCATTTTTTGGCCGAAAAACATGGATTACATTTCTGAAATGAGGTCTCCTGAAAATTTGTATCTTGGGTTCATATGACCATATAATGCTGTCATGAAACCTTTTGGGTTGAATAGAATCGGTTTCGGAGGTCGCAAGCCAAATTTGCTCGTTAAAGCGACAAATCGTCGAAACGTTCGTAGGAGGCACGAAACTAGGTATTTGGGGTCGAAACCTAATGGAATAGACATCCCTCATCATAATAAAGCTATGAGAGAAAATTTAGCCTAAATGGAGACGGTCGCCGAAATGGCCGAAAAACGAGCCGTTCACGTTTTTCGGCCCCCCGGGACCTGGTAAGCGAACGACCTCAAATTTTATGGGGAAGTCCGTGGGGTCAAGGTGAGTGCATGGTGTCGATTTCGGGGCAAAACGAGACCCAAAAGACATGCTTTCAAAGGAAATATTGTCCCTTTACGTACGAAATCCGTTGAAATGGCCTTTTCTCGGGATCGACACTCCGAAACGTAAGGTGGGTTGAACAATTCACCTCATAGTATTTTTCCGAATTTTTGGGGCATTTTTTTACCGATTTTTTCAGGCTAATTTTCAAAATTTCACGTTTTTCAAGGCATTTTTACGGGAAAAACGGGACCCTATGATGAATTTCGGGAAAATAAAGTCAAAAGTGTACTCCCGTGATTTTTTCGGATTTAATACGTATTTTTTTGGATTTTTTAGCCAAACTTCAAAAATTCACGACTTTCGAGGCATTTTTACAGGAAAAACGGGACCCACGGATGAATTTCGAAAAAATAATGACAAAATTGTTCTCCCGTGATTTTTTCGGATCTAATACGTATTTTTCGGATTTTTTAGCCAAACTTCAAAAATTCACGTGTTTCGAGGCATTTTTACGGGAATAACGGGACCCCCGGGGTGAATTTCGGAAAAATATTGTCAAAGGTGTGCTCCCGTGAGTTTTTCGGATTTAATATGTATTTTTTCGGATTTTTTTATCGAAACTTCAAAAATCCAAATTTTTTGAGGGGCATTGTTTTAGTTGAGAACGTTAGGTGCTGTGTGTATAAATAAGGCATTATATTGCCATGTGTGTTTGTACAATGGTGTGCATGTTTAGGTGTCTATCATACTTGTGTGTAGGAGTGGTCCTATGGTGAGGCCATCTCCTTGTAGCATTGTGCCTTGGTCTAAGGCGCAAGGCAATAAATGATAAGCAAAGCGATGTATGTTCAGTATTGATATAGCACTAAGCATCCAAAGTACGCTTCGAGGTCCCTTAAGTGTTAGTTGATATCCATGAATTAATATAAGGGTCGTTGGAGGCAAGTTATCTACGTTTTGAGCAACTGTACGGACTGTATGGCTAAAGTCTGAATTGGGTGTCTGCTAGGAGCAAAAGCATTCATTTAAGGGAAATTTCCTCAGGTAACCTTGAGGTATGGCCTAATAGCTCTTATACACCCGAGGTTTCAGGATAGGATCATATAACCCTGAGGTAAGCGTATAATAGCTCACGTGACCCTAGCCGTTAAAATTTAACTGACGCCGTTAGTTTTTGACTAAATATGTTAGTTGTTGACTGAATTAACCCATAAAAAATCTTAAAAAATAAAAAATTAATAAAAAAACCTTTAATAACTTCCTCCTCCTTCTTTCATCCTTCGATCTACCTTCAAACCCAAACAAGTAGCGCCGCAACAACAAGGCAGCACCACACACCACCTTGAGCAGCCACAACGACATCACACCCAACACCACACACCACCTTCGTCCTTCCTATGACCCACCATGCACCTTCGTCCTTCCTACAACAACACCAACACCACGCACTACCAGCAGCACCACGCAACTCCTTCCTCCTTCCTACGACCCTCGCGAACTACCAACACCACCACAAACACCCTACCACCTTCAATCTTCTTCTTCTTTTTGTTCTAATTTCGAAGAATTGAGATTTGCGAATTAATGTGAATTAATTTGGGGGTAAATTGAAGATTTGAATTTGGAATTTGATTAGAGTCAGAAATTGTAATGGTGTGTTTGTGGGGGTATGAGTCGATTGGAGGTTAGGGTATTAATTTGGTTTCGTGATGCTGGGTGGCGATGCTGGGCTTGGTGGTGGGACAAGGATGGGTTCGTGGGTGGGTGGCGATGCTGGGCAAGGGTTGGGCTCGGTGGTGGGACAAAGCTGGGTTCGTGGGTGGGTGGCGGTGCATGGAAAGGGTTGGGCTCAGTGGTGGGACAAGGCTGGGTTTGTGGGTGGGTGGCGGAGTGGGCAGGGGCTGGGTTCGTGGGTGTGCAAGAATTCAAGGGGGGGTGATAGTTAATAGGTTGATATTCATGAAAATAGTGAATTGATGTTGATGAGAATGGTTGAATTGAAGATGAATTGATGATGTATTGATGTGGAGTAATTATTAAGGTTAGTGTATTCATTATTTAATTTTAATTTTTTAAGGGTTTAATTAGTCAGTTTTAGGTGCTAATTAGGTTAATTAGTTAGGTWAAATGTGAAATGGATGGAAAAGTAACGGTGTTAGTGTTTATTAACGGAAAAAGTAACGGTAGGGTTACGTGAGCTATTATACCTTGACCTCAGGGTTACCTGATCCTATCTTGAAACCTCGGGTGTATAAGAGCTATTAGGCCAAACCTCAGGGTTACCTGAGGAAATTTCCCTTTATTTAATTTAGACTCTTTAGGGGGAAGTTCCCTCCCTTGGCCATGGGCACCCCCCATGGGCAGGGCCCCTAGGCCACGGGGCATGCCTAGGGGGTATGACTAGCACTAGTGTGGGCTATGCTAGGCACTACGAGCATATTGATGGGTGCTCGTAAAATACGGTTGGCTCGAGAACGTTGGCACTTGTGGCTGTCGCTATGCGGTTGCTATCGTTACACACTCAGGTTGGTGATAGTGACGTAGGTGGCACGTGCGTGTTGGATCTCACGTGCCATATAGAGATCATGTGCGCGGCACATGATCGTGTGCGTATGTGTGTTACTAGTCAGAGGCATTATGATTGGTTGGGTAAGGCTTACAGGGATCGATGATGTGGCAAAATTGCATTGGCTAAGTAAAGGAATGCATGGATTGCTGATGTGGCTTGCTAGTATCAGATTTGGACGAAGTGGTGCCAAGGGCGACTTGTACCCCTTCGGCCTAGTATGTGCTGTAGCCGTAGAAAGGCGACACATAGGCGCATGAAGCGTTGTGTCTCCTCGCCCAGGCAATTGGAGCTTGTCTCTGCCTATGCTTAGTATAAATAGGGACCTTGGGGAGATGTCCAAGGCCCATGCAATTTTGTACGTTCAATAATACAAATTGTGCTTGTGTGTTTGCTGTTATCGTGCTTACTATCATTGTGTGTGTTTGTAAGGCTCGTTAGCGAATGCTAGCGCCCTCACGGTGCTTAGAAAAAAGTGTGCCGTGACACAAGGCATAGTGAGGCAAGGCATAGTGCCCACACAAGGCACAGTGAGGCAAGGCATAGTGCCCACACAAGGCACAGTGAGGCAAGCCATAGTGCCCACACAAGGAAGGCAAGGCATAGTGCCCACACAAGGAAGGCAAGGCAAGGCATAGAGCCCACACAAGGAAGACAAGGCAAGGCATAGTGCCCACACAAGGAAGGCAAGGCAAGGCATAGTGCCCACACAAGGAAGGCAATGCATAGTGCAGACACACAAAGCACACGAGGCATAGTGCCCACACACAATCGAGAAAAGGTCGAAACATTCGTAGGAGGTAGCACGCTTAGAATTTGGGTTCAAAACTGTTGGACTAGTCATTTCTCATGACCTAGAAGTTTTGACGGAAATTCTGGACAAATTCGAGCCGGTCACCGACACATTTTTTTTTTTGCCGAAAAGCGTGGATTATCAGAAAGGAAGACCCATGAAACTCAGAATACATGGAAGAAAAGCAACAGTCTGCGCGGGCAAGACAACACAAAGGCAGCTCAGCCCCGTAACAAAGCAGAAACTGAAGCCACGCATCACCTAAAGGCAGCAAAAGCCTGCAGAAGAAAGAAGACTCACGAAACCAACATCCAGCCTGAAGACAAACGCGAAGCAAAGAAACAAAGTTCATAGATAAGGAGATTTTCCTTTTCCTTTGTAATGTTGTTGTGTGACAGGACGTCCGACAACTTAAGTAGGGAGAATTTAGGGTCTACTTTTTCATGTATTTTCCAGTTTTAGAGTCTCGCTTGGTGTGGGGCGTTCCTGCGCGTCGCCTAACAAGTCCTTAAGATTTGTTTTAGATCGAGTACGGTCTTAAGTCCTCTTGGGTGTCTCCTAGGGGCAAATGTATTCTTAATTTACCTCTTTAGGGGAACGTGATATATGAGAAGAATATTCACACAAGCATTCCTCCTACCCATGTCTAATGATTTAATGCCTTATGCCTTTATAGATATTGGTTGCTATATATTTTAGCATTCCAATCCAAGTCCCAAAACTAAGATAACAATTCCCGATGTTCAGGACTCGCCTCTGGATCGTCCGCATTGATGTAGTGGCAAGTCCAATCGCTGCCGAACCACACCATTTTAAAAGAGAATACAGCCTCACGTGGTTGTGTGACTCAAGAGACCAATTTCCGCGAAAAGCTTACGCTTTCGCTTCACAAGGGCTAAGCGACGCCGCACGCTCAAGGCAGCAAAACGCTTTAAAGACGCGAACGTCCGTTGGCTCACTGTTGCCTATGGTCGGGCAATATGCTTGGCCTCACTGTGCCTTGTTGTTGGGCAATGCTTGCTCCTATGCATTGTGATGGCTAATCCTGGCCTCACTATGACTTGGTCGTGGGTACGATGCCTTGGCTCACTATGTGCGGCAGATGCTTGCCTATCATCTGTTAGTTGGCTTTGGGATTTTGTGAATGTGGAATGTTTATGTAGACACCTGGAATTGCTGTCTCCCCAAAATGAGTAAATCCTGATGAAACATACCGCGGTCTCTCGCGTTTGTATTCAACCGTGCAGAAATAGATGCTTTGAACTCACGAAAGTTGGAAATATCGTGAGGTCATTACTCGGAACTATTAGGAGCAAAGGTTCACATACAAGGCAAAAATATTTTCTTTCGGTTTTCTCGATTAACTCAAAAGGTTTTCAACACAAGTTTACCCTGGCGATTCTATGCTTTTTATTTTCATCATGTCCGTCACATTTTTCTGAAGTTCCGGCCAGTATTTTAAATTATTTTCGATTTTTCTATCATTTTTCTATGATTTGATTTAATATACGCAGAATTACCAAAAATTACATGAATAATTACACAAAAATACTCCGAAATACGTGGAACCTTCTTAAACATCTAGATTCCTTGCGTGTGGAGCAAGAAGGGTGTTCTAGGTTGCATCGAATCAAGGAAATCACGAATAAAATCGGAGGAAATCAAATATTTTCGAGGTTTTTGGAAAAAATTATACGCAAAGAGGCTTGAGCGTATATACGCAGGAGGACTGCGTATATACGGCAGCAGGGATGCGTATATACGCATCACATAGCAAGCGTAATATATATTAAAAGACGGGGGGGGGGCAAGGGCTCAAGCGCCGTAACTAAATTTCCAAAGTGTTTATTGGAAAGCCATGCAAATGTTACAGCATATATACGCTACTTAGGGGGGAGCGTTATATACGCTGGAGACCTCCTGCGTATATACGCTCCTCATGATAGCTATTACGCAGGTTTTCACTCCTCGTTTATGCTCGTGCTATAAGTACTCCCTGTGCCTTGCTCAGTCCGAGAGGCTCTCACCAACTTCACACCTCCGAGACACACTTCAACAGAACAGAAGTTCCGAGACACATTCTATTTCTCTCTCTCAATATTCAAAACACGTTCGTTTTTAATTCAAAAGCATCGATTTCTGTTCGAATCAACAAGGCGAAAATAAGGGTATAAATCTGAAGTTACTCACCAGAAAAAACCTATCTTTCACTCTTTTTTTTTTTTTTAATTCCTTTTGTCTCTTAATTTGCGTTAACCAATTGTTATGAGTGTTTAATTCAATTAAAAAACAATGTAGTAGCACTCACTTTTTTAAACGTTTCATGTAAATTATGTAGGTTTTTAATGTTCAATGTTTCCATGGTTTGTGTGTTTTCATGTTATTGTATACATATTGTTATTTGCTCAATTGACTAACGATGTTACTGTTCTGTCAATTAGCAATTCAATCGAAAAGACGATCTTTGAGTTTTTTCTAACAATTGATTGTTTGCAGTTGACAAGGTGAGGAGATACACATACATATTAATCATGCTTACTAACCTTGTTTTCATGTCTTGTATTATAATATTCTTTTTATCCACACTTGTATTATATTGCTTAACAAGACCGGGATTGAATCGCTTGTCACATTTTAAAGTCAGATAATCATGGACGACGATTTTTCTAAGTCAACTTGTAACATTGGACTAACAATCAAGTGATCCCTTGTCCATATAAGAAGGTCTTGTTTGTACATAATAGCAACTCACCTAGTAATTAGTGTGCTTTACATAGAGTCATTCAGTTGGAGCTCTCTTTGAATTCGATTGTTTTCATGATTTTGGGAACTACGAATGAGACCGAGTAGGAGGCACGCTACATGCCGGCTGCGTGAATTGGCGTTACAATCTGATTACCCAACCGTACCATGTCCCCGAAAAATGCCCACAAATAACTCAAACGAACACATTACGTCATCTGGATGGAACTTTCTATGACCGGCTGACTTGTTGGGGACCATACCCATTATGTATGGCAGCGACCCTACTCCATAAGTATGTCCGCTTGCGGAGGCCAAATCTCAAAGGTCCCCTACGACATGACGTCGCGCTGTTGAAATGAGAATAACCTAAATATATAGCGGCAACAGAGTGGTGCGAGATTGGTTGTTGCAGATATGCGCCGCTTCAAGTCGCGCCAAACAAGACACAGGCCAACACCCAAGTGCCGGGAACAACCAATCGCTTTCGAATGCGAGCATTCCTTGAACTGCGACTCAAGACTCGCCAATGACACTGTATGCTGGAGGTGCACGCCTCCTCCCTAATGCGAGGTGCGAAAGACTCTCTCTTGATAGAACAGGATAGTGCGTAAAATGCTCATGCATTCACACAGACGCGAGATCAACTTCTAACTTCTATCAAAATTCTTCCGGTAATATTTACTACATTGCAATGTTAGAAGCCATTACACTATAATTAGCTATAGGCTCGAGAAGAATGCGTGTTGGTAAAGATAATTATTTCACAAATCATAATTCACCTTCACCTAAAGAGGTGTATATACTTTAGATAATTAGTGTGTTAATAGCAATGTTATCCGACATTTTCCAAACAGCACCCGAATAGCAAGATGTGCGCGGCTATCGGTGACTGCATTCTAAAGACATAATTCTAAGGCGCTTTAGTGGGATGGTGGATGCGCAGGAAGCGTCCACAAGCGCGAGATCTTAAACTTAGAAAAATACATTAAAAAGGGTGGTGAGTAATCACGAGTCTCTCCGCATCGCTCACAGCTTGCCGCTAGACCGAGTGTGTGAGTTAGCAAATCAAAAGGTTATCTTGTTCTCCATGCAGTATCTACTTTTGTGAGAAGACACCATTTCTTTTAACCGGTAACCCCGATACATTGGCACCTTAATGATGAAAGCACGATCTTGTTCCTGGTCATTCTGTGTAAGATGTCCAACTAGCTCGAGAACCATAACTATGACAGTGAGACAAGAACTACTCCAACGCTACCCGATATGTCGTGGATACTGTCTCGAAATAGAACCCACTCTCTGGCAATGACTTTACTTCCAAGCTTCTGACAGCTCTCCTATTGCTTTTCACAGCAATGAGACTCTGTGATACTCATTCATACAAGAGAGAAGTCTTTCGTTCATGTACACACTCTCCAAAACATCAACCTCTCTCGTTACCAATGTAGTCATCAATCATTTTAGCGAGTTACCTCCGCATCTGCACATCCTTCGGCGAGCTTGTTCAGCGTGAACTCAGCCAACGCACAGACCCAACTCAATCTCTTAGATAAATCGGGAGCAATTCCTCTCTCAAAGAGCAGAGATGCATGTCCACGTGGTTTGTGCTTATCACGCGATTCAGAGGACATCTGTGTCCAGCCAATCTAGAGGCATCGCACTATGTGTCAAAGAAGACATACTCAATTTGAGTTCCCATCCGAAACAGAAAAATATTTATAGTATCTGACTTTTCGCTGCATATCCCGGGGGCGCCATCAGCTACGTGACGTAACTCTGTTGCGGCCCGAGAAAGTGGTTCGTAGACTTTCTAATGACAGCTACCGGGTCAAGCCTTTGACTTTTCTCACCAACCCCGCTTCTCATGCCGTCGCGAATTGCCATCCATTTACCAAGATCAGCGCGCATAATGCTTGTGGATTAGTGCTTTCTCCTTAACTGGGTTTGAACGAAATTGACAATTCAGTCAGTCCATTTTTTTTCCTCACATATTTCTAATGAAGTGACCAGCGCGCTATCCATTCAGTGAAGGAGCAAGGCATTGTTGTATACGGAAGGTTAGCAACTTGAGCATCTGAGCTGTTATGTGAGCGAGATCGTTTTATCAGTGCTGAGAACGTGGCTGGTGATGAATAGTCTAAGACAATCAGATTGCAGCTTGGTCCGAGTAAGACAGGCTCAAGGATGCGAGTACGTTTTAGGGGTGCGAATTGTCAAGACTGGTTACAAGATTGTCACATTTAACAAACACCATCGAATTTGCCAAGTATGCTCCTGAACCTCGATGCACTATAATACTGCGTGTGTAGATCGACTAGTGCTAGGAAGGGAGACCCTCATAACTCTGTGATTCGGACTATTCCTTAGCTATATCCACCAGATTTTGCACATGGTAACATTCATTGAAAGGGCTAATCTCATCAGATCTTTTTACATTGTGCCCGCGTTATCTGTTACAGACTCAATTTCTCAACGTATATTATGCCGCACATCCTATGCGAGAGTGTCACTATCACAGGAATGCTATATCCGTGATCCTATGACGAGCTTATAGCGTGTAGCGCAAGTTGTAGGAGTGCTCGGGCGCCGGGTACTCTATTTATCTTATTGTAGCGTGATGCAGGGCAAAACGTAAGACATTCTTGCTGAAAATGGGGCTCCCACGAGCACACAACAAACGTTGAGATATTCTCTGTGTTATTGATATATGTGCCAACGTGAGAGTCATTGCCGCCTCAGGCTAGAGGGGAGTCGCCCCGTTGGAGGTACGAACCTAACGTTTTTCGACTACGTCAAAAGCAGGCCCCGGAATCGCCAGAGTATAGGTGACTCCTCTCGGGCAGCGAGAAGGGCTTTAAGTCTCCGAGGAATTCTCTGTGTAGGAGTGCTGGCAAGGTGGGTGACTTGTGCTGTGGAGTATGCGGTGCTCTCAAAATGCTCACACTACTAATTTATGTCTAACACGAAGCATCGATACCTTTCATCAATAAGTAAAGTATGGCTATTAATAGTGCATATAAATAGGTCATTGCATGGGTAGGTTGGAATGCTTGTGTGAAATCCGAATTTCCTTCTTTCTCACTCAAAGTGATATCCCCATTTTCGTCGCAATAGAGACGTATGAGGTATAAAATTTTAATGAAATGATACCTCGAGTATTTCGCCGTAGGTAGTCGACCCAACAATTGCATCACTTTGAGAGCCCATGCCGAACGAAACTACACCTCATATGGTGGATTGTCTTAAATGGATCTAGTGAAAGAAGGGCATCGCTGTATGCGTCAGCGGCGTCTGGTGATCTCGACGCAAAGGAAGCCCGCAACTCGAGAGAGCGTCCGAGACTCCGGACACTTAATGAGGATACTATAGTGGGATTTGCAAAAATACATTGATAAACAAACCGCATAAATGTGTGATGCGTGGAGCCCTAACACAAGGCCATATTGCCCACACACCGGATACAGGCAACTCGTGCCAGATACACAAGGCAAAGTGAGAGATGTGTTACATATTACAGTTCCTCCAACGCATATAGTATGAATGCCCATCACAAGCGCACACAATGAATGGTTGAGAAGCCATAACGAACCATATGCGCCACAAGCAAGGAGAAGCAATTGAGTGCTCTCAATGAGATGAGGCTTTTAGTATGGCCACAGAAGCTGACAAGGCGAAGGGCGTAATATCATCGTAGAAGGGGATCGCGCCACCCGTATGATGAGCGCAGCGTGACTAGTAAAGAAGGCATGCGCCTAATTGATGGCCCGAATCGGAGCGACGAGGGCATCAGACATCAGAGCCCCAAGATGCAGCGACTCATGGATTGAACGTGTAGACGTCGAACACTACGTTCGCTGACCTAAAGGCGTATTCCGGTTAGCACGGGGTGGTGTAAGGTATTGAGTGAGACCCATACAGCTATTGGTGAGCTCCCATTGATCAAAGCAGAGTGAAAGTCGATGTGATCTGAGAATGAACCCACTGACCATCCAATCGGCGAAAGGTAGATTTGAAAACCCCTTCCCCCTGTACTAATCACTTTTTAGTACAGAAATCGTGAGCTGGGTCACCGTACGCTTGATACACATTTGTTTTGTCTTTTTGTGTTACCTTCTTAATAGTTCACATGCTAGTCCTTGTATGGCCACTATTCATTATTTCATCGGAAAATAATTAGAAAACAAACTGGTTGTCTACTGGAATAAACATAAAAGTATTCTAGTAAAAGGTTTTATTATATAGCGC
Source organism: Bassia scoparia (assembly GCA_008642245.1). NCBI lineage: Eukaryota > Viridiplantae > Streptophyta > Magnoliopsida > Caryophyllales > Amaranthaceae > Bassia > Bassia scoparia. Next base: position 20,740 of record SNQN01005498.1, on the reverse strand, counting down.
GATGACGATAATATTATATAAGAGCACACTGAAAGTTGTGGTGCAGCATCAGAGATCCATAAGCGCATATCATTTTTGGCTCACAAATGAGTCCACTCCTGTCTGTATTGCTAACCTCTCTATGAAGAGAGGGTTGCCCATTCAAACCCAAGCAACATCAAGTAAAAACAGAAGATCGAAAATAAGTGTAGGAGATGTAAATGAAAATGAGTCTTGAAACTCCGTGCAGGGGCTGGGGCATTATCTACGCTATCTCCACGCTCAGAAATTGTAGGCAAGTTGCTGAAATTAACCGTCTCGGACGTACATCCCTCCTAGAAAGGGGTATTGACAAAACCTATTGTATACAAAAATCCAATCTCAAACAATATCTACCGCCACCAACGACATGTTTTTTGCCTAAAACGATAGGTTACCGTTCGAGAGAAAGTAGGTGCATGACTGTCGGTATGCGTGGCGGACACATTATTTATCGAGCACAAGAGATATGCAAAAATGATCATTACCTCCTCATTGCTTCAATATTTATGGATCCAAATTGGCTATGAATGTAGAGTCCGCTGAGTCGCACATTTTACTTGTTCCTCCCTTGATATTCGAGCGGAATTCTTCCAATTTTGCCGGGTGACTCATATGCGAGCTCCTGAGGCAATCAATAAGCGGCGGAAGCTTATGGACAAAGATCTTCGTTATATTACGATAAGAAATCTAATGGGAAGCAAATAAGTACAACAACCGACGAAGCGATCGATGCTCGGCAGTCCTTCAGGTGAGTATGCTCAATCCCATCTTACTTTTACTCTCACTGCACTGGAACATGTCGCTATTCTATCTGTCCGCAGACATTAATGTCAGTTTGAGTGATGTATTGATGTCCAAGAAGTTTTGTTATGGATGATATTGTCTAGTGTTATCGTATTTCTCGTGTCGTGATAAATCGACAGAAGCTCAGGTCACTTTGAGACCATTGTATTTGTTCGGTGCAACACAAACGTTTGATTATACATGCGATCGAAATGATGTCTGCTGTACTCAATTTTCGTAAGAAAAAACATTGCCAAAAAATTTGTACCATGGTGTCATTATGGTAATATAATGGGTCCAAGAACGATTTGGCGTCCAAATGAGGTTCCAAATCGTGCGACGTTTGAGTCCCGTCAAAGAGGAGAATATTGAGGAAAACATCGATAGTCAAAAAGAAAACCGTGAGAAATACTGGTAGCTGTGTTGAATTGACGCCTGAAAAATTTGGAATGTCCGATAGACCTCCATTGGAGTATTCACGACCTTAAGCGATTTTCATGTCGAGTGTGACGAGAAAATTGCTGACAATTCGGAGGCTAGGTTTAATCTGAGAAACATGTTATGTTTGTGGACAATAAAATGAGAGGTGTGTAGCCAACAAAATCAAGTCGAATCTTGCACAACAAGGCCATGGTCTTACAGTTAGATCGCCGACTAATGGTCGGGGAAAGAATTGCCAAATTTGTAACATAGGCGTATTGAATTACTAATGGGTCAAAGAACGATTTGGGGGTCCAAATGAGTGGCCATACGGCGGAATTTTGAGTCCCCGTCAAAGAAAAGTCGAGAAAATGTCAAAATAGACGATATAACTACAGAACTTCCGTAGCACCGTACCTCACTATGACTCTCTCTCGTTCTGCCCACACAAGGCACAGTGAGGCAAGGCATAGTGCCCACACAAGGCATAGTGAGGCAAGGCATAGTGCCCACACAAGGCACAATGAGGCAAGGCATAGTGCCCACACAAGTAAGGCAAGGCATAGTGCCCACAAAAGGCAAGGCATCGTGCCCACACAAGGCATAGTGAGGCAAGGCATAGTGCCCTCACAAGGCATAGTGAGGCAAGGCATCGTGTTCACACAAGGTGTAAGACCCCGAAATTCCGAGGTCAGAATAGGCATGCCTTGGGCTAGGTATGACCCTTGGTTGACACGATCGATGGTCGATGTGTGTGGTTAAGGCACGCGGTGTGTCTTTCGGGCATGATTATTGCCTATGTGTGTAGGAATGGCCCTATGGTGTGGCCATGTCCGAGTTATGTTGTGCCATGTATGGGAGCGACGCTAGTGCCGTTTGGGCGCTATGCGTGCCACAAGGCGCAAGGCTATGCTATGTTTGCACTAAGCGGAACATGAAGGATTCAATGTAAGGTCTAGAAGTCCTTGGCATGTTAGCTTAGAGTCTATGGAATACTTAAGGGTCGTGGGAAACGAGTTATTGACGTTTCGAGCAATTGTACAGACAGTATGGCTAAAGTCTAAATTGGGTGTCTTCTGGGAGCAGAAGCATTCATTTAATTTAACCTCTTTAAGGGGAAGGTCCTTCCCTTGGCCATGGGCAGCGCCCGTGGGTAAGGCACCTAGGCCATGGGCCTTGGCTAGGGGCGTGCCTAGCACTTGTGTGGGAAATGCTAGGCACGATTAGAATATTGGTGGGTGCTCGAGGTTACAGTTGGCTCGGGATTGTCGGTACTTGCGAGACCCGTTGGTATGCGAACGCTTCGTTGCGCGTTCATTGGTGTAGCATGGTGCTACAAAGCTAAGGGCTATGCCTCGTGGCATGGATGGTCGGTTATTTGGAAAGGCAACGAGCCTAGGATGCGTTTGGGTGCTTGCTTTCGAAGCGACACCATTAAGTGGTGCGATGGGCGCACATGCGCCTCACATGGGTGTTGGTTAGGGCATGTGCATGAGACTTGAGATAGCAAGGCTGCTGGGCAAGATCGAGACGTGGCTAGATGGGAAGCATTGCATGGATCACTGACATGACAGCAAGGAATTGCACGCAAGGGCATGGCAAGGATTGATGACATGGCTCACCGAAGCATTGCGATGGTTCACAAGCATTGCGATGGTTGGCAAACAACGTGTTGGTTGGCAGGTTGGTGAGATGGCGTCCTTCCTTCAATCAGAGTTTCCCCGAAGGGTTGCGTTCAAGCATTGGTGCCTTTTCGTGAGTATGCATGCAGTAGTCATTGTGTGCGTGACACATCGTCGCCTGAAGCGACGCGTCACTTCGCCTATGCAGTAGGGGCTTGTCTCTGCCCATTTGCCTATATATATGTGATCTTGGGGGTTGTCCAAGACACACGAATTCTCCCCCACTCTTGTATATTCTGATGCTATTAATGATAATCGGTTGGCTTTGCGTGAATTCTATCTTTTGTTTAGCCTCATATTTACATTGTGCGTGAGAGTTTGGCTGACTAGCAAGCGCTAGTGCCATCACGRTCCTTAGTCTCAAATTAGGCCGTGACAATTTGGTATCAGAGCCGGCATTACGGCTGCGTGTGTTCGTGCCTTGTGATGTTCAATCAGTGTGGGCACAATGCCTTCCTTGTGTGGGCATTATGCCTTGTGTCAGGTCCCAACCCTTTTTAATGTATTTTTCTAAATTTGGAGTCTCGCCTTATAGGCGCTTCCTGGACTCCAAAAGGATCATCCTTCGACAAAAGCAAATTAAGCTGCCTAGTTTGCAGAGGCCCACACAAATTGCGGGAATGCAAACACAAAGGCGAGATTGACAAACTATAACAACGTTGCTCGGCCATGACTCTAGAAGAGGAGTCTGACAAGGAGGACGGGGTTGAAGAAGAAGAAGAAGAAACCAAGGAAGACAAGGAACTCGCTCGATGTGGAGCTGTGTACATGATGTACGCAATAGGGAAAGGAAAAGGACAATCAGAAGATGAGAACACCACCAAGTTGATGTATGCTAACTTTCACTTGGCTGGACATAAGGCGCGAGCCCTCGTGGACACGGGTGCGTCGCACAATTTCATGGACACTCAAGAAGCCAAGCGACTTGGTTTGACGATCACCAAAGATGGGGGAAACCTAAAGGTCGTCAACTCCAAAGAGAAACAAATTAAGGGTATCGTCAAACAAGTGCCCGCAACGGTGAACGGATGGCAGGGAAAGTTGGACTTCACTTTCGCCAACATGGATGGTTTCGACGTGGACCTAGGAATGGACTTCTTTAGAAGATGTCGAACATGGGTGGTACCTGCTATGGATTACATGCTCGTGGATGGCCCAAACTGCCGTGTTCCAACATCAGGGACACCAGTCAAAGAATTCCTCAAAAGGCGTCAACTCTCAGCAATGCAAATGGTGAAGCCTAGCCAAAAGAAGACCCACGAAACTAAGAAATCATGAAAGAAAAAGCAACAGTCTCGCGGCAACGACAAAGCAGCTCGCCCGTAACAAAAGCAGAAGACAACGGCGAAGCAAAAGAAACAAAGCATAAGATAGGAGATTTTTCCTTTTCCTTTTGTAATGTTTGTAAGTCGACAAGGACGTCGACAACTTAAGTAGGGGAGAATGTTAGGATGCTACCTTTTTTTCATTTATTTTCCTAAGTTTAGAGTCTCGCCTTGTGGGCGCTTCCTGCGCGTCGCCTCCACAAGTTCCTAAGAATTAAGTCTTTAGATGCAGTACGGTCTAAGTCCTCTGTGGGTGTCTCCTAGGGGCAAATGTATTCATTAATTTAACTCTTTAGGGGAAGGTGATATATGAGAAGAATATTTACACAAGCATTCTCCTACCCATGCTAATGATTTAATGCCTTAATGCCTTTATAGATATTTGTGCTTGCATTACATTTTAGTATTCCAATCCAAAGTCAAACTCAGATACAGATTCCCGAGTCGGATCCCGCTTGGGCCGCTTGATGTAGTCGGCCGTCCAAGCGCCCGAACACCCATTTTAAAAGAGAATCGCCTCACGTTGTTGTGTGCTCAAGAGCCCATTTCCGCAGAAGGCTTACGCTTTCGCTCCAAGGCTAAGCACGCCGCACGCTCCAGCGTCAAAGCTAGGACCGTGACACTTGTCACTGTGCTTGGTGGCATATGCTTGCCTCACTTGCCTTGTGTGGCATATGCCTTGCTCCTATGCCTTGTGTGGCACTATGCTTGCCTCACTATGCCTGTGTGTGGGGACGATGCCTTGCCTCACTATGTTGTTGGGCACGATGCTTGCACTCATCGGGAATCTGTATCTCAGTTTGGGACTTTGGGATTGGAATGCTAAAAATGTAATGCAAACACAATATCTATAAAGGCATTAAGGCATTAAATAATTAGCATGGGTAGGAGGAATGCTTGTGTGAAATATTCTTTTCATATATCACCTTCCCCCTAAATAGGTTAAATTAAATGAATACATTTGCCACTAGGAGACACCCACAGAGGACTTAGACCGTACTGCATCTAAAGACTTAATTCTAAGGCGCTTGTGGGGGCGACGCATAGGAAGCGCCCACAAGGCGAGACTCTAAACTTAGATTAATACATTAAAAAGGGTTAGTGAGTAATCAGCGAGTCTCTCCGCTGCACTCACAGCTGCCGAGAGTGTGGTGAGTTTTCGTCTCGTCAATTCTCTTTTGGCCCATTCTTTTAACCCGTAGTTGAACTTGAAGAGACGATCTTGTTCTATCATGTCTTTGATGTCGAGCATACATGCGGAGAACTCACGCACGTAGTCTCGAATGGAGCCCTTCTGCTTGACTTCTTGCAGCTTCCTTTGGGCAATGAACTCTGTGTTTTCAGGGAGGAACTGATCCATGAACTGCGTCTTGAACTCGTCCCATGTGTCTATTTTCAGTTTACCGGCCTCAATCTCGGCGTGCTTGGTGCGCCACCAGAGCTTGGCATCATCAGCAAGATGCATGACCACTGTGTCAACCTTCAAGGACTCGTCTAGYTGACTGACCTTGAAGAACTGCTCCATGTCGAACAGAAAGTTTTGTACCTCTTTCGCATCTTGGGCGCCACTATAGTCCTTCGGCTTGGGCTCTTTGATTTTGGACGCACCAACGCCTTTGGATGCTTTCTCTATAGCGCGCTTCATAGTCTCACAATTTTCCAGTGCTTCGTCGGCCTTGTTGCAGACGAAGTTCACTTGCTCTTGTAGAGCGTCTTTTTTCGAACTCAATACCTGGATCTCAGCTTCCAGGCTATCAATCATTTTGGCTTGCTCGATGACAATGTTTTCAAGGTGAGCCCATTGTTCGGACTTTCCTTCTAGCCATGCTAGTCTTTCTTCTAATGTTTCGCGACTCATTTTCTCTTTTCTCGGAACTCCAGGTGTTGTTCGAACCTGGCTCTAATACCAACTGTCACGGTCCTAGCGTTTTGAAGCTGGAGAGTGCGGCGCGCTTTACCCTTTGCAGGCAAAAACGTAAGCCTTCTTGCGGAAATGGGGCCTCACGACCACACAACAACGTGAGGGGATTCTCTTTTAAAATGGACGTTCGGGCGCTTGGGACAGTCGACTATGTCAAAGCGGGCCCAAGCGGAATCCGGACTTGGGAATCTGTAACTGAGTTTGGGACTTAGGGATTGGAATGGTAAAAATGTAATGCAAGCACAATATCTATAAAGGCATTACGGCATTAAATCATTAGCATGGGTAGGTGGAATACTTGTGTGAAATATTCTTCTCATATATCACCTTCCCCCTAAAGAGGTTAAATTAAATGAATATATTTGCCCCTAGGAGACACCCACAGAGGACTTAGACCAAACTGCATCTAAAGACTTAATTCTAAGGCCCTTGTGGGGGCAACACGCAAGAAGCGCCCACACGGTGAGACTCTAAACTTAGAAAAATACATTAAAAAGGGTCGGGACCTGACACAAGGCATATTGCCAACACAACGAAGGCATCTTGCCCACACAACGCTTAGTGAGGCAAGAAATCGTGCCCACACAAGGCATAGTGCCCACACAAGACACAGTGAGGCAACGCATAGTGCCCACATAAGGCACAATGAGGCAAGGCATAGTGCCCACACAAGGAAGGCAAGGCATAGTGCCCACATAAGGAAGGCAAGGCATAGTGCCCACACAAGGAAGCCAAGGCAAGGCATATAGTGCCCACACAAGGAAGGCAAGGCAAGGGATAGTGCCCACACAAAAAAGGCAAGGCAAGGCATTGTTCCCACACAAGGAAGGCAAGGTAAGGCATAGTGCCCACACAACACAAGGCACACCAGGTTACGTGCCCACACACAATCGAGAAAACGTCGAAACAGTCGTAGAAGGTAGGGCGCTTAGAATTAAGGTCCAAAACTATTGGAGTAGTAATTTCTCATGACCTAAAAGGTGTGACAATAATTTTAGTCAAAATCGAGCCGGGTCACCGAGACATGTTTTTTTGGCCGAAAAATGTGGATTATACATCATCGAAATAAGGTCTCCGGACAATTTTCGAGGAAATTGCCAAAATTTGTACCATAGGTTCGTATGATAATATAATGGGTCGCAGAACGATTTGGGGTCCAAATTAGTCCAAACGATGGACTTTTGAGTCCCGTCAAAGAAAATTCAACAAAACGTCGAAACAGTCGTATGACGTAGCACGCTTAGAATTTGGGTTCGAAACTGTTGGAGTAGTCAATTCTCATGACCTAAAAGGTGTGACGGAAATTCTAGAGAAATTCGAGCCGGGTCACCGAGACATTTTTTTTTGCCGAAAAGCGTGGATTATACATCATCGAAATGAGGTCTCTGGACAATTTTCGAAAAGATTTCCAAAATTTGAACCATGGGTTCATATTGTAATATAATGGGTCCAAGAACGATTTGGGCTCCAAAAGAGTCAAAGAGTCCATACAGCGGACTTTTGAGTCCCGTCAAAGAAAAAATGAGAAAAAGTCGAAACACTTGTAGGAGGCAGTATGCTTAGAATTTGGGTCCGAAACTATCGACATAGTCATTTCTTATGACCTAGAAATTGTGACGGAAATTCTGGATAAATTCGAGCCAGGTCACCGAATAAAGTTTTTTTGGCCGAAAAGGGTGGATTATACATCATCGAAATGAGGTCTCCAGACAATTTTTGGAAAGATTGCAAAAATTTGTACCATGGGTTTATATGGTAATATAATCGGTCCAAGAACGATTTGGGGTCCAAATGAGTCCAAACGACTGACTTTTGAGTCCCGTCAAAGAAAAATCGAGAAAACGTCGAAACAGACGTAGGACGTAGCACGCTCAGAATTTGGGTCCGAAACTGTTAGAGTAGTCATTTCTCATGACCTATAAGGTGTGACGGAAATTCTGGGCAAATTCGAGCCGGGTCACCGAGACATTTTTTTTGGCCGAWAAGCGTGGATTATACATCATCGAAATGAGGTCTCCAGACAATTTTTGAAAAGATTTCCAAAATTTGAACCATGGGTTCATATGGAAATATAATGGGTCCAAGAACGATTTGGGCTCCAAATGAGTCCATACAGCGGACTTTTGAGTTCCGTAAAAGAAAAAACGAGAAAAAGTCAAAACACTCGTAGGAGGCAGTATACTTAGAATATGGCTCCGAAACTGTCGACATACTCATTTCTCATGACCAAGAAGTTGTGACGGAAATTCTGGATAAATTCGAGCCGGATCACTGAGAGAAGTTTTTTTGGCCGAAAAACGTGGATTATACATCATCGAAATGAGGTCTCTGGACAATTTGCGAAAAGATTGCCAAAATTTTAACCATGGGTTCATATGGTAATATAATGGGACCAAGAATCATTTGGGGTCCAAATGAGTCCATACGGCGTACTTTTAAGTGCCGTCAATGAAAAATCGAGAAAACGTCGAAACAGTCGTAGGAGGTACCACGTTTAGAATTTAGGTTCGAAACTGTTGGAGTAGTCATTTCTCATGACCTAGAAGTTTTGACGGAATTTCTGGATAAATACGAGACGGGTCACCGAAACATGTTTTTTTGGCCGAAGAGCGTGGATTATACATCATCGAAATGATGTCTCCGGACAATTTTCGAAAAAATAGCCAAAATTTGTACCATAGGTTCGTATAATAATATAACGGTTCCAAGAACGATTTGGGTTCCAAATGAGTCCATACGACGGACTTATGAGTCCCGTGAAAGAAAAAACGATAAAAGGCCAAAACACTCGTAGGAGGCATTATGCTTTGAATTTGGCTCCGAAACTGTCGACATAGTCATTTCTCATTACCAGAAAGTTGTGAGTGGAATTTGGACAAATTTGAGCCGGGTCACCGAGACATATTTTTTGGCCAAAAAACGTGGATTATACATCATCGAAATGAGGTCTCCGGACATTTTTCGGAAAGATTGCCAAAATTTGAACCATGGGTTATATGGTATATAATGGGTCAAGAATGATTGGGGTCCAAATGAGTCCATACGCAGCTTTTGAGTCCCGTCAAAGAAAAAACGAGAAAAAGTCGAAACACTCGTAGGAGCAGTATGCTTTAGAATTTGGGTCCGAAACTGTCGACATAGTCCAATGTACGGTCTCGATCGCGTTACGGGATACTTTATGTACAGATATATTCTTAGATATTTAATTTCGTTTATTGTCTTTCGGGTCACTGTTGTAGTGAGAATTTGGTCTTTTAGGTTGGGTGGTACCGAAAAGTTTCGCTTGTTGGGGATTTTAGTTCTCATATTCTGAAATTTTGTTTGTATTTGTCTTTCCGGTTTTAGGGTTTCGTGGAAACAAGCTATGTCAATAATTTTTGTGATCAATATTTTGTGTTCATGTGATGAAATATTTTTTTTTGAGTTGGCCTGTTTCCAAGGATTATCACGATTTGACGTGTGGTCATTTATGAGCTCCATATTCTGGCGGACTTGGGTTGTAGTATCCCTTTCAAAGAAAAACGTAGATAAAAGTCTGATAAACTCGTTTAGGAGTATGTTAGGTATTGTTGTGTCCGAACAGGTGATTCGACTATTATTTATGTCAATTTTCCTTGAGATATTGATAGTTAGTGGATGAATCTGTGACAATTAAGCCCGGGTGGCGAGCCACTTTGGGGAGTAGGTTAGGTTGTAGTTTTTATTTTTGGTTGCTGATTTTAAATATCGTGTGATTTTGTTTTCATTATCGAATGAAGGTCAGTCCATGTTGGATCAGTACTATTTTTGAAAGTTGCAAAAATTTGTACCCAATACGGTGTTCGTTACTTATGATATTCATGTAATGGGGTTTTCCATGACGATTATGGGTGACAAATGATTGGGTGTTCAAGACTGCCTGGACTTTGGTTCTTGATGTCATTGTCTATAGAGAATCATTTAGTCAAATGTTTCGATGGAAGGCTGCGTTAGGAGGCAGTATGCTAGATTTTGGTCTTGAATTTTTGCGTCGTCTTTGTCAATTTTCTGCGATGTTGAGCTATGTGATTATTCTTGTCCATTAGATGGATATTGCTGGGATATTACATTTTCGACGCTGCTGTGATTTTATTTCTTGTAATTATAAGTTTTGTTGGTTCCGTATATACGTTTGTGAATATACGTATTCAGCCGAAATGAGGCCTTGGGCGGATAAATTTTCTTCGGAAAGATTGCAGAAAATTTTCTTGTACCATGCGGTACTTCATATTTGGGTTTTGCATTTATATGGCGCGGTTGCAAGACACTGTGGGTTGTTTGGGGTCATTGAGGGTCCCTAGGGGCGACGGCTAACGGGTTGTTGTGTGCGGGTTAAGATAAACATCTTGTATGCGAACAAAATTGGACGAAAGGGCAGGGACGTGAGAGGGGAGCGTAGCACCAGCTTTTAGGGAATCTTGGTCTGGAAATCTGTGTAGAGGGATAGGTTTCATTTCTCGAGTTTTGCCTTATTATAAGTGTGTTGACGAATGATGATTAGGTGGGGCATAATGTCAGAAATGCCGGCGTTGGAGTCTATGGACTATCGGTTGGGCTGATTGTTGTAGCCGGAGAAAGGTAGTATTATATAATCATCGATAATGAGTGTCTTCAGTACAATTTTCGAAAAATAGCAAATTTGTACATAGGCTTCGTGATTTATCTTGTGAACTTTATTATCGTATTTGGCTCTTTTAAGTATCGGGATTTGGTGTGTTTTGGTTAAATTGAGTTTCATACGGGTACTGGTTCTGAGTTTTTAGTGATAGAGAAAATGGATCCGATTAATTATATAGATCAATAACTCAGTTGAGATGCGTTTGGATGGTTGGGTTGGCTTTGGGATTTTTTGTGGCTCCGAAGACGGTGTGGTAGCCCGAATTTTATTGTATTTCTCATTTGTGAGGGACCTTGTTAGAAGTTTGTGTAGGGAGAGTGTGGGTCTTTGTGACAATGTTTGAGCGCGGGGGCGTCAGCCACGAGTACAGCGGTGGTCTATTGTGGTTTTGGTTCCTAAGAAACTTGGATTGTATACTATAGTCAATGGGTTGTCTTTATCTTGCGATGAGGTGTTATGCAGCTCGTTTGGTCAATTTTTCGGTAAAGATTGCCAAAATTTTTCGGTAGTATTTCTTTGGGATCTCAATAGGGTTGGATTTCTTTAGGATGGATATGAGGCTGGAATGAAAGATGCGGGCACTAAGATATTGGGTTTTGGGTACAAAGAGTCTATCATTACGGGTATGTTCGGACTCTGTTTTATTTGAGTTCTGGTCAAAGAAAAACTCTGAGATATATATAGTTCCGAACACTCTGTTTCGGGGATGGAGTTATTTTGTATGTAATTTGGTCTTCAGGGCAAGCTGGGTCGTGATCGTTTATTTGTCACGGTCTTTCATGACCTTTATGATACTTTCATGACGGAATTTCTTATGAATATTTATCAGATGCCGGTTGTATTCCGAAGAATGGATTCATTTTGGGCGGGCAAAGCGTGGATTCTACTTTTACGGCTCATCGACCTTGTTAGGATCTTTCGGCAAGGTTTTTCGGAGAAAATTGCACAAAAATATTGCTACCATAGCGGTTTTCCTTTTTCATTTTCGTTATATTTATTCGTTCATGGTGGGGTCATTACCGAACGGAGGGTGTTATAGTGGGTCCAAAATGAGTCAATGGACGTGGGAACTGGGTTTGACAGGTCGGGTTGGTCCGCTGAACAGTGAGGAATGTCTAATAAGGGGGTAGAAATATGGGTGAATATACGCTGCGTGTAGGAGGGTGGGCAGTTCATGTGCGGAAGGATGATTTGGTGGTGTTCGCGGTATTACAATGGGGTACGATATTCATGGTCTGGTGTGTTCCTCTTATGTACCTTTTAGATGTTTTTATGCGACGGGTACAAATTATTTCTTGGACAAATGGTTAGAGCCGGGGTGCACCGGGACTTTAAGTTGTTGGTATGTTGTGGCGATCAAAACGTGGATTATTTTAGGCATCGTAGATTTTTTCTTTTCTCTGGGAATTTGGGTGAGGGTCGGGCGAATTACTTTGGAAAGGGAGGTCTTGAAAATATTTGTGGTTGGCGTGTGATTAACTTTATTGTAATGGCCTAGGGTCCTATGAACGATATTGGGGTACAATGATTCAACGGCGACTCTTTGCGTTCTGTCTATTGAGGTTTAGGTTCGAGAAATTAATGGTTTCGAAACTACTTGGTGTGTATGGTTAGGTTCAGTAGGTGTTGGTGGTGCCTTATGAATTGGGTTAAAGACTGTGTCTGACATATTATTTTGTTTGGGCCATTTCTCAATGATTATTTGATATTCACTTGTACTCGGTTAGGATGGTCTTTGGAGTTAGATTATTTCGGTCCGGTAGGATCGCTTATATCTTGGGACGCGAAAACGTGTACTTTTGGGGTTTTTTTCTTTCTGGCCGGGGGAGAAGAAGTTGGGGTGCGTTGTGGGGATTATGAGTCTTCGATTTCGATAATCCGGAGGTTCTCGGGTTGGTCGGAGTGGGAGATTTTGTGTTCTTTGGAATAGATTTCATAAATTGGGTTACTCTTAGGTGGGAGATGATCTTTAGTCATTGGTCATTAGTTTTCTATAAGGTCTTTGAGAGCTTGATTTGGGGTGTTGCCAAATGAGTTGTCTCATTTACGGCTTGATTTTGTATGTTCCCGTTATGATTGAGGTCTACAGTAGATTCGTTAAAATAGTTCGTTTGTGGGATTGCGGCTAGCAGTCTCGTAGTTGCTAGCTCAAATTGGGTGGGTCGGCATAATCGTGTTGGTAGAGTTGTTTTGTCGTATTTTGTCGTTGCGCTTAAAAGGTGTGGACGGAAATTTGCGCAAAAGATCGTTCGATCGGGCGCTTGTGGTGTTCTACGAGTTCAGCTTGTTCTTTGGGTCGGCTCGTTTTGAGGCAGAGCTGTGAGTGGATTATTACATCATGTTTCGTTGACAATGAGGTTCTCATCGGTTCGGCTATTATTTTTGTTCGGAAAAAGTTGTTGCTAAAATGTTTGTAGCCGTTGAAATTATTTTTGGGGTTTTTTCTGTGTTTTAGGTTGTGTTATTGATATAATAATGGTGTTGTTTTGGGAAGAACAGTTTTGTGGCGGCTCTCTAATGAGTTCTCATCGGTCGGACTTGTTGGTGTTCTTGGCTCCGGAGATAAACTTCGTGGATGAATTGACGGTGGAGCATGTTCGTTAAGTGTCAGTGGGATGATAGGTACGATTATCATTGGATGCAGTATGAGATTCAGGTAGTGATTGGTAGCTTAGTAAGAGGTTTGTTTGATTGAAAACTTGGAATGTGTTTGTGGTGGATCCGTAGAGGGTTTATTTTCATTTTGCGTTGCTATATATGATCGGTTTAGTGTTTTTTTTTGTGATCGGAATTTTTCTTTGGGTGTATACAGATGCATATATTTCGATGCCGGTGTTCAACGAAACTTATTGCTGTTTTATTTTTTTGGCAAAAGTTTTTGTGGGGGTGTTGGGTGGTTTTTAATTCAGGTCACTCGGATAATGTTATTGATCTCTTCGGATACGCAATTTTTTCGTGTAAAAGATTCGCAAAAATTTTGGGGTATTTTATGGGGTTCATGGATATGGTAATTACTTAAGGTAGCGGTTTAGAAAGCGTATTTGGAGGTTTCGTTAAATGCGTCCATATTTACGGCGGACGTTTGGATGTCCGTTCACAGAGAAACAGATTGAGAGAGGTCAGATTAAATGAGACGATAAGGTTTAGGGTGCTAGCAGTCTGTCTTTAGGAATTTGGGTCCTTGCACAACGGGTTAGGTGGAGGGGACTTTCGGGTGAAAGAAGAGGAGTAGTACATGTGGCTGGCTGTCTTCATGAGTTAGAAGGGTTGTGGTTGTGGGAAATTACTGCGCGATCGGTAGGTAGTAATCGACTGCGGCCGGGTGCTGGCGTTGAGACACTGTTTTTTTGGCCGAAAGCGGTTGGTGCGTAGGGGTTTATTGTTGCTGTTCATTCATCTTTTCGTGGAAAGGTATGCAGTTGTCGTGCCTGGACAGGTTTATCGCTAGGGTTGTTGGGTTTCTGTTAAAAATTATGCTATTAAATTTGTTACTGGCATTGGTTATTGGGGTCGTCTTGCAATATAATCTAGTATTATATCTTTTCGGGTGGATTCAAGGAGGGTCGATTTGGGTTCCAATGACGCCTTTCCATACGATCGGGATGTTCTCTTGGTGAGTCTCTGTGAAGAAAAGGATTGATATCAAATGTCAAAACACCTGTTTGGAGCGTAATTCTTTTTATGTTCTTTTGGATGATTTGGCTCCGACACTGTCGACATAGAGTCATCTTCTCCTTCATTGGGATTTCTAGCTTGTTAAGTTGTGTTTACGTTTCATTGTATAGGATGTGCTGTGATATTAATTGTTTGATTGTTCTGGGTTTCCCCTTTGTTTGACATGATGAATGTTTTGGTTGGACTAAAAAACGTGGATTATAAGTTAGTATTTCGATTTTATATTGGTTTGGTCTTCTGGTTTAATGGTTGTCGAGGGAAGATTGTCTTAATATATTTTTGAACCTCGATGTGGTTTATATGGGAATTATGAGATTGTGTGGAGCACACAGATTAAGATATGATTTGGGTTACTCAGTTTATCGGTCGATAATCAGCGTGGTATTTTGTTTGAAGTTCCTTGTCATAGGGAATATAGATCGATTAAAAGTCGAAAATTCATTTCGTAGGTTAGGCAGTATTGCTTAGAAATGTTAGCGGTTTGGCGAATTGTCCGATCTTAGTTCTTTATCTTCATATGGACCCAAGATAATAACTTATTGATGGTAATTCTAGATTAAATTTCTGGACTGCTTGGGTCCACCCCGAAATGTTTTTTTTTTTGTGTTCGAAAGCGTGTGTGTGATTTTATTGGCGCATTTTTCGGGTTTCTGATCGGAATTGGAGGGTTTCCTTGATGACAATTTGTTTCGGAAATTAATTGCTTCTAATCTGTTTTATTGTGGACCTATACGGTTTCGATATGAAGATGAACTTAGGTAAGGGGTTGTTTATTGAGACGATTTTTGGGTCCAAATGAGATTTCATTTGTTCGTGGAGACTTTTTGAGTCCTGTTCGTTGAATAAGAAGGCTTTGAGATAATTTAATTCGAGTTTTAATACTCGTAGGTTTTGAGGCAGTATGTTATTTATTTAAATTTGTGTCGCGTATGATCTTATTCGTTTGAACTATGTCATTTTTTTTCTTTCTCATTGGACTTATGCATGTTTGGTTGTGTAATTTTTGTCTTCTTGACAATAATTGAGCCGGGTCAAGCCGTAGGCTATGTTTGTTTTTGGCGTTCCTTGGAGAAATCGTGGAGTTTATACATTCATTTTTTGGTTGATTCATTGAGGTTTTTCGCGTTCTTGGCGGTACTATTTTGTTTGTTTGGAGGAAAGTTTGTGGCAGATTTAGTAATATTGGTACTTTTATTTGATTAGGGTGTTTGTTTTATGGTAGTTGGGATTTCGTATTTGATTAGATATGATGGTGTCTTATGGTGTTGTTAATTTCAGGAAGCTGATTTGGGGTTGGTATATTAATGTAGTCAGCCATTTATTGACGGTTCGGTTGGTTGTATTCTTGTCAAAGAAAAATCGAGAAAACGTCGAAACAGTCGTAGGAGGTAGCACGTTTAGAATTTGGGTTCGAAACTGTTGGAGTACTCATTTCTCATGACCTAGAAGTTTTGACGGAAATTCTGTACAAATTCGAGCCGGGTCACCGAAACAAGTTTTTTTTGCCAAAAAGCGTGGATTATACATCATCGAAATGATGTCTCCGGACAATTTTCGGAAAGATTGCAAAAATTTGTACCATGGGTTCATATGGTAATATAATGGGTTCAAGAACGATTTGGGGTTTAAATGAGTCCAAACGGCGGACGTTTGAGTCCCGTCAAAGAAAAATCGAGAAAACGTCGAAACTGACGTAGGAGGTAGCACGCTTAGAATTTGGGTCCGAAACTGTTGGAGTAGTCATTTCTCATGACCTAAAAGGTGTGACGGATATTCTGCGCAAAATCGAGCCGGGTAACCGAGACATGTTTTTTGGACGAAAAGCGTGGATTATACATCATCGAAATGAGGTCTCCGGACAATTTTCTTAAATATTGCCAAAAATTATACCATGGGTTCATATAGTAATATAATGGGTCCAAGAACGATTTGGGGTCCAAATGAGTCCAAACGGCGGACTTTTGAGTCCCGTCAAAGAAAAAATAAGAAAAAGTTGAATTACTCGTAGGAGGTAGTATGCTTAGAATTTGGGTCCGAAACTGTCGACATAGTCATTTCTCATGACCTAGAAGTTGTGACGGATCTTCTGGACTTATTCGATCCGGGTAACCTAGACATGTTTTTTTGGTCGAAAAGCGTGGATTATATATCACCCAAATGAGGTCTCCGGAAAATTTTCGGAAAAATTACCAAAATTTGTAACATAGGTTCATATGAAAATATAATGGGTCGAAGAACGATTGAGGGCCCAAATGAGTCCATCGGCGGACTTTTGCGTCCCGTCAAAGAAAAAATGAGAAAAAGTCGAAAAACTCAATGGAGGCAGTATGCTAAGAATTTGTGTCCGAAACTATCGACATAGTCATTTCTCATGACCTAGAAGTTGTGACGGAAATTCTGGACAAATTTGAGCCGGGTCACCCAGACACAATTTTTTGGCTGAAAAACGTGGATTATACATCATCGAAATGAGGTCTCCGGACAATTTTCGGAAAAGTTGCAAAAATTTGTACCATAGGTTTGTATGATAATATAATGGGTCCAAGAACGATTTGGGGTCCAAATGAGTCCAGACGGCAGACTTTTGAGTACCGTCAAAGAAAAATCGAGAAAATGTCGAAATAGACGTAGGAGGTAGCACGCTTAGAATTTGGTTCCGAATTGTTGGAGTTGTCATTTCTCATGACCTACAAGGTGTGACGGAAATTCTGGCCAAATTTGAGTCGGGTCACCGAGACATGTGTTTTTGGCCAAAAAACGTGGATTATACATCATCGAAATCAGGTCTCCGGACAATTTTCGGAAAAATTGCCAAAATTTGAACCATAGGTTCGTATGATAATGTAATGGGTCCAAGAACGATTTGGGGTCCAAATGATTCCATACGGCAAAATTTTGAGTCCCGTCAAAGAAAAAACCGAGAAAACGTCGAAACAGTCGTAGGAGGTAGCCCGTTTAGAATTTAGGTTCGAAACTGTTGGAGTAGTCATTTCTCATGAGCTAGAAGTTTTGATGGAAATTCTGGACAAATTCGAGTCGGGTCACCGAAAAATGTTTTTTTGGCCGAAAAAGCGTGGATTATCCATTATCGAAATTAGGTCTCTAGACAATTTTTCGAAAAGATTGCCTTTGTACCATGGGTTCATATGGTAATATAATGGGTCTAAGAACGATTTGGGGTCCAAATGAGTCTATATGGCGGATTTTTGAGTCCCGTCAAAGAAAAAACGAGAAATAGTCGAAACACTTGTAGGAGGCGATATGCTTAGAATTTAAGTCCAAACTCTCGACATAGTCATTTCTCATGACCTAGAAGTTGTGACGGAAATTCTGAATAAATTCGAGCCAGGTCACCGAGGACAATTTGTATCTGTGGTTCATATGACCGTATAATGATGTCATGAATTCTTTTTGGTTTAATAAAATCGATTTCGGAGGTTGCAAGCCAAATTTTGCTCGTCAAAGCGACAAATCATCGAAACGTTCGTGGGAGACACGAAACTAGGTATTTGAGGTCGAAATCTATTGGAGTAGACATCCCTCATCATAATAAATCTATGAGACAAATTTCAGGCAAAACGGACACGGTCGCCGAAAGGGCCAAAAAACGAGGCGTTCAAGTTTTTCGACCCCCCGAGATCCGGTAAGCGAAGGACCCCAAATTTTGTGGGGAGGTAAGTGGGGTCAAGGTGAGTGCATCGTGTCAATTTCGCGGCAAAACGAGACCCGAAAGCATGTTTCCAAAGGAAATCAAGTCCCTCTACGTACGAGATCCGTTGAAATGGCCTTTTCTCGGGACCGACACTCCGAAACGTAAGGTGGGGCATTTTTTCCGGATTTTGAAGGCATTTTTACCGATTTTTCAGGCTAATTTGCAAAATTTCACGTGTTTCGAGGCATTTTTACGGGAAAAACAGGACCCCCGAGATGAATTTCGGAAAAATAATGTGAAATGTGTGCTCTCGTGATTTTTGTCAGATTTAATACGTATTTTTTCGGAACTTCAAAAATACAAATTTTGTATGGCTTAACTCCAATTTAGGTGTCTACTAGGAGAAGAAGCATTCATTTAATTTAACCTATTTATAGGGGAGTGGTAGTGCTCAGCAACACTACCCCATGGGCAGCCCCTAGACCCAAGGAGGAGGTGGGTGTGTGTGGGGATAGGCACACCCACCCCCAACATGCCCAAGACATGGGTGCGGGTAGTCGGACTTCCGGTGAGCAGGTGTCACCGGAAATTTTTCGATTTTCCCCGTCTCGTGTCTTGGGCCGCCCACGCCCGATCCTATCCAATCCCGATGATCCGCGNGAGCCGGGTCACCGAGACATAATTTTTTGGCCAAAAAACGTGGATTATACATCATCGAAATGAGGTCTCCGGACAATTTTCGGAAAGATTGCCAAAATTTGAACCATGGGTTCATATGGTAATATAATGGGACCAAGAATGATTTGGGGTCCAAATGAGTCCATACAGCAGACTTTTGAGTCCCGTCAAAGAAAAAACGAGAAAAAGTCGAAACACTCGTAGGAGGCAGTATGCTTAGAATTTGGGTCCGAAACTGTCGACATAGTCATTTCTCATGACCTAGATACTATGACAGAAATTCTAGATAAATTCGAGTCGGGTCACTGAAAAATGTTTTTTTGGACGAAAAGCGTGGATTATACATCATCGAAATGAGGTTTCCAGACAGTTTTCGGAAAAAATGTCCAAAATTTGTACCATAGGTTCATATGAAAATATAATTGGTCCTAGAACGATTTAGGGTCCAAATGAGTCCATACGGCGGACTGTTGAGTCCCGTCAAAGAAAAAACGAGAAAAAGTCGAAAAACTCGTAGGAGGCAGTATGCTAAGAATTTGTGTCCGAAACAATCGACATAGTCATTTCTCATGACCTAGAAGTTGTGATGGAAAATCTTGACAAATTAGAGCCGGGTCACCGAGACATAAGTTTTTTGGCCGAAAAACGTGGATTATACATCATCGAAATGAGGTCTCCGGACAATTTTTGGAAAAGTTGCAAAAATTTGTACCATATGTTCGTATGATAATATAATGGGTCCATGAACGATTTGGGGAACAAATGAGTCCAAACGGCGGACTTTTGAGTCCCGTCAAAGAAAAATCTAGAAAAAGTCGAAACACTCGTAGGAGGCAGTATGCTTAGAATTTGGGTCCGAAACTGTCGACATTGTCATTTCTCATGACCTAGATATTATGACGGAAATTCTGGATAAATTCGAGCCGGATCACCTAAAAAATTTTGTTGGCCGAAAAGCGTGGATTATACATCATCGAAATGAGGCCTCCGGATAAATTTTCGGAAAGA
Organism: Bassia scoparia; assembly: GCA_008642245.1. Lineage (NCBI taxonomy): Eukaryota > Viridiplantae > Streptophyta > Magnoliopsida > Caryophyllales > Amaranthaceae > Bassia > Bassia scoparia. Next base: position 939 of record SNQN01005498.1, on the reverse strand, counting down.
TTGCCAAAATTTGTACCATGGGTNCCAAGAATGATTTGGGGTACAAATGAGTCCATACAGCGGACTTTTGAGTCCCGTCAAAGAAAAAACGAGAAAAAGTCGAAACACTCGTAGGAGGKAGTATGCTTAGAATTTGGGTCCGAAACTGTCGACGTAGTCATTTCTCATGACCTAGATACTATGACGGAAATTCTAGATAAATTCGAGCCGGGTCACCGAAAAATGTTTTTTTGGACGAAAAGCGTGGATTACATCATCGAAATGAGGTTTCCAGACAATTTTCGGAAAAATTGCCAAAATTTGTACCATAGGTTCATATGAAAATATAATGGGTCCAAGAACGATTTAGGGTCCAAATGAGTCCATACGGCGGACTGTTGAGTCCCGACAAAGAAAAAAGCGAGAAAAAGTCGAAAAACTCGTAGGAGGCAGTATGCTAAGAATTTGTGTCCGAAACAATCGACATATTCATTTCTCATGACCTAGAAGTTATGACGGAAAATCTTGACAAATTAGAGCCGGGTCACCGAGACATAATTTTTTGGCCGAAAAACGTGGATTATACATCATCGAAATGAGGTCTCCGGACAATTTTTGGAAAAGTTGCAAAAATTTGTAACATAGGTTCGTATGATAATATAATGGGTCCATGAACGATTTGGGGTACAAATGAGTCCAAACGGCGGACTTTTGAGTCCCGTCAAAGAAAAATCGAGAAAAAGTCGAAACACTCGTAGGAGGCAGTATGCTTAGAATTTGGGTAAAAAATTGTCGACATAGCCATTTCTCATGACCTAGATATTATGACGGAAATTCTGGATAAATTCGAGCCGGATCACCGAAAAAACTTTTTTTGGCCGAAAAGCGTGGATTATACTTCATCGAAATGAGGTCTCCGGATAAATTTTCGGAAAGATTGCCAAAATTTGTACCATGGGT
>SNQN01005497.1:0-36553 GCA_008642245.1 Bassia scoparia | reverse complement strand
TGGGTCTCAGTCTCAAGTCTTAAGTTAAGTCTTGAAATTTCAAGACTCAACTTGTGACTTGCTTAAAATTTTTGAAAAAAAAAATGGAAAAAGTCTTAAACCTAAATTTTAAAGCACAAGATGATGATGTCACCTCAAGTCTTAAAATAAACTTGGTCTCAAGTGTGTTGAAAACTACTGTAGTGAATTTGTAATCATATAGTTGTATGAGTTTGTTATAGACAAATCATGTAATGTAGCATTGGCACATAAAGTATTGTTTTGTGTTTTAGTTGCTTTTGTAATATTATAGTTCTTGAATTTTATTTGCTTTATGATGTAAAAACAACAAGGCAATAATAGCATCTCTCGAGTCATAACTCATAAGTGCGTTCGACGTAGGGTTTGTCCATGGGATACCTTTTCTGTTGGGCATGCACATTAGATTGATTCGAGTGAATGGTTGTGCAATTTTATCATAATTAATTATACTTCTAATGATGATTGTTTTCTAATCTTTCGAACAATAATTATGTTTTGTGCTAGTGGTGCTACACTTACACAAAAAGTCTACAACATTCAAACTCTAATTTCACTTTTTGCTTGTATTTGAAGGTTTTTTCGAAAAGATTGGTTATTTTAGCTGAAATGAAGAGAAAGGGAGAAGAAAATGTTAGACTTTAATTCTTCATRTTTACAGTCTGTTTGGTTTAATATTAATAAGAGAAATAAAGGGAAAGGAAAGGAAGTGATGATGTACGAATTAGAAAACGACTTTGTTCTTTTCAACTTATTTTCAGTACTTATTGAATAAGATAAATTCGGATAAGTTCAGTACTAATGAGTATAATCATTACTTTTTCCTCTCACAAAATAAGTTTAGATAAATTCAGATAAATATCAATAAATACAAATAAGTTGAAAAGAAGACACCCAACAAGAGAAAATAAATGTCAATTTTCATTTCCACTTCTAGTCATTAAGTTTAATTTTTTTTCCTTTCACTTCTATCTGAACTAAATGTAAGTCATCGGTACTTGAGATCTACTCTCTATAATTCACAAGTCACAACTAACAAAAAAAAAAAATCATATAGAAATTATCAAATTATGATTTCAACAATATAAAGAAAGCCCAATGTGACCAGGGTCAAACTATTAGAAAAAATAAATAAATAAATTGAGCTAAACTACTACAAGACCAATCATCTACTTAATATTTCATAGCTATTAATCACAAATCCAATCTTCAAACAAATCACCATACTATTAAACATTGCTGTGTAGGTATTGAGATTTTTTTTCTCCTTTTCTTTTCCCCAACTTTGGAAAATAACAACTAGGTTCAAAAAGGAAAAATAAACCAATCTTTTTTATATAAAAAAAGACTCAGGATTAAACTATTCCTTGCTCAATCTTTTCTTCAAGCTAATCTGCAAGAGCTAAAGCAAACCATCTCTTGCATTCCCACTCAATCCATTCTCAATTATATCTTAAGCAGGGAATGCTGTAGTASGTCACTTCCTGACCTGTATGTGACTCCCAGAACAAGTCTGTTTGTACAACACGATCCCGATCAGTCGATCACCTAGTCCTTGAACTTCCGAGTGTGAGTTCAAGATCATCCGGTACACATTCTTCGTGGATTATCTCTCCTTCCCATGCCTTAACTAGGCCTCCGGTCATTCCACTTCCGAATGCAAATTCAGCTGCAATCCCATCAGACATGGGAACGTCTGCTGTACGATCAGACCCCGTGGCTACGATTGGAGAACATGTTCCACTCTGCCCTGGGGTCCACATCCTTGAACCCCCAACTGCTGTCATCACCTCGTCTTTAGAGGCAAATGGGTTCGAGGATACAAGGCTGAATGTAGGAGACGCAGGTGCCCCGTGTGGAAGGGGGATATTTGCAAGCCATCCAGGTTCGGATAAAATTTGGCGCCCAGGGCTTTGTGGTGTGGAGGAAGGTAATGAGTAGTTTTGTGGGTTAGCCCATGGCGGTGCTACGTGGCTATCATCCCAGTCGTGATTATGTTTTGCTCGGGGAGTTCTGCACGTTGGTGAGCTTAGCGGAGGTGTCACAGGAGCACTTATTGAACCCCCAGGGGCATATATGTAAGGAAGCTTGGGAGACGCGGAGGAAGAACTAGAGGAAGAAAGGTTTTTAAGCCATGGGATGAGTGAATTAGGATCAGTAGTGCTGTTGGGATTAGGAGCATAGTATGAACGAGCAGGACTTGGGAACGAAGATGAAGCAGGGCTCGGATTATACGATGCCCCAGCTCGAGGACTGACTGGATATGATGAGCACGGACTAACTGACGCTGAGCCACCCATAATATCCATTGGCTCAACTGGTTTGCATCCCTGAAAAGACAAATTCATTCGTTTAGCCAAAATTCGTCGAAATAACTAAAGATCTGAAAAGTATATTGATATTTGATCTAGCTACATTGAGGTAATATCGGCTGATAGCATGTTTTCCGAATTTCCGGTATGTACATAATATAAGCTAAGGATCAAGTTCTAAGATTTATCCTCGGTAATAATTCAACAATAATCAAGTTATATTTTGTATGATTTAGGTGCAATATTATTCCTAGTAGAGAAATTACAACTCTGCCAAGAGTCAATGTAACACATACAGTCGATACAGATACGGCGTATACTTCTTTGTGGCTGTTCATGGAACACATAATAAGAATTGTGTGTTAACACGCAATCAAGTGCACACATTGCACATAATACAAAAGAATTTTCAAAAGGACACCAATCAATTGGGTCCAGATTCGACGTACATGTCTCTTCAGATAACAATCATAGTAAGCAGGTGAGATTTATTTTCTAAATGGTTCATCATGAAGTGATGTTTTGAATAGTATAATCTCATAATTTGCGATCAAATCATTCATAATAACCTTTCTTAGGGAACAAACTCAGCTCACATGGTAAAGGGGCTCAAAATCATCATCATGTTAAAGCCATTGACAAGTCTTTTTCGTTCAAACAGAGGTTTTTCGTAAAAGAATCCAGTAGGTGCCAAGCCATTAGAATTATGGACCAGATATTGACCATGAGCTTATGTCTCTTAACCTAAAAACATCATAATCTCAAGCATAGGACCTGTGTGGGTCTTGACACTTGAGATGTCTCCTCCATTYCCCAAAACTCCAAAATTCGGTGTATACTCTGTATTAGTGTACAGCCCCACCACCCTCATTTTCCCCTCGTGTTTCTAGAGCTTAATCCACACATTACAAATGGATATTGGCATTATCATGTTATGCATCTTTCTAATAATCTGTCGTATTACTCGTATATTTCATCATCCTACCATTACTTTTAGATAGAGTCTGGACCAAGTCTATGCACCTTAAACATCCCCACCATTTTGGCCTCTTTCCCACCTCTGATCTAAGAATTATACTCCGTATCAACCTTCTTGTTCAAAGGCTCTTTAACACTTTGGAGCATAATACTCCATCATTTTAATTGGTTTCAAATATTAATGCATTATTTTCTTAAGAAAACCTATCAATTACAAGGTAGGGGACTAAATCCTGGTTGTAACTCGGGTGAGTTTGCGGAATTGGGGSTTGCTGACTTGCTGTGTCCTGTGGTTTCTATACATAGGCTATAATGCCAACATCTCAAAGGCCGTCCAAGCCACCAAATATTTTAAGCCCGAGTGTCCTAAATTTTAGGTTGTGTCGTGTTTATTGTCAAACCTACTACTATTATAACAAGCTCTTTGAAAAATCATTAGTATAATTCGACACGACACGACCCAAGGCAACGTAGCATGCCAATATTACACCCGTTATCGTACTTTTTTCAAGATGGGCCATTCCAAATCCACAAACCATATTTACACGATACTACTCAGTACTCAGACACAATAAGCTAAGGAAGGAGGATGTGACAGACCACGTTGAATCATTAAATTCAAGCTTATCATACGGACGCATAAAGTCAAACTCAGCACACATCAAGAACTTAAGTTCCCTCCTTCAAAAACGTATTAAGCACGGCAAATTCGGTCCATCTTACCCTTATTGAGTTATTGGCACACGGTTTCACAGATTAGCATACTAACTTAAATAATCAAACAATAAACCCCATTCATATTAAACAAATGAAAAGAGATTTAATTAAAAAAGAAAAACAGAAGGGGGACAAGTATTAGCCATAGTTTGACACTTTGACCCAAAATGAACAAAAAGAGAGCAAAAAAACAAGCACCAAAAGTGGGCCCCACAACGCACAGGTGTGTCATCACTAGTCACGTTCCCCTATCAGCCCCACATCCTCCTCCTCCCGCATGCCTATGCTCGTGTTTGCTAAAGTTGTTTTGCCCGAGATTCTCGCGTAATTACTCTTTTTATTTTTATTTTCACCTACTTTACTATGGTGAATTGACTAATTTACCCCTTGTTTACATCACTAATCACTAAAGGGGAAAAGGACCKATTGCCTTTTACTACAGTAGTTCTTACTATTGCTAATTTGGAAGTGCATGTTTGTTTTTAAAGCCAAKATTTAGGAATCTCTAATTAGTGCGAGCATATTAAATTCTACATTGGCAAAAAGTGAAAAAACAAAGTAAGCAAACAACCATTAGGTCTACACTTATTAGTGCAGCTCAACTCGTTCCAAAAAAAATTGTCATACACTCCGCACGCGATTTTATCTCATTTTCTAATATAGGACTGTTTATAATTAGCCCATATGACTACTTCATTGAAATAAGTTGTTAAATAATAAAAGATAATAACAATTGTTGTTCATATATAAAGTGCATATACAACATTTTAGCCTTTTAGGTACTCCATCTGTTACGTTTTATTGGTAATTGTTGGTATTATTTGAGAGATGTAAAATAAGTGTTGTCAATAAAACTTAACAAAAAGAATATTAACGAGGATAACTCAAATGGTTAAAATTTCTTCCAATTCAACAAGTTTTTAAATAAATTTTCATACCGCTTTTGTGACTCTTTTAACAAAAAAATAAAGCATTTTGCTCATAAATGTGACATGGGTATTTTGGGAATTAGCCAATACATAACTAAAATCCCCTTAAAAAATAAAGTATTCGGAATCCCAACGAAAAATCAAGACAGAAAGACACAGTTCACACAACAAGAGCAACAAACAGACTGTTATGACTCAGAAATAAAGGGAAAAAATAACAAATAAAATAAAAATAAACAATCAGTTGGGATTCGGTTTTACGCCTTTAATTCGTCAGAAATGGCGGAAATAAAGTAGATTGACAATTCTACCCTGGAAAATGTTGCGCAATCCCATCCCGGATGATAATGGGAGGTAATTAAGGAGAAAGGTGAAGGGCAATATGGTCAGACATGTCAGGAAATAAACTCCCCCTCTGCAATTTAGATCCATTGCTGGGTAATGTGAGTACAGAAAGTGCAGAGTCTTCGATAAGTTGAAGACATCTCTCAGTTTTCAGAATCTACCGTACACCATCCTTATTATTTTCCCACCTCATCATATTATTCCATTAATTACTTTTTTTAAAAAAAATCTAATTTCTGAAACAAATCAACATTATTCTTCTAATTTGTGGCAAACTGGCAATGCTTATTTGCTTCCAGAAAAAAAAATGTGTCAAAATGAATAATAAGGGAAGAAATGCGAGGTTGATTGACATTTTATTTACAATTTTGCCACTATATTTTCTGGAGTTATTGATCAGACAGAGCTCCATAGTTCAAATAGASTATACGACATAAATAACAAATTAATTARAGCAATTGYTTTAGATGATCTTGCTTCTATTCTTRGAATTCCTAGTCAKATCATATAACACTTTCATATAAATGATCAAAAAATAACAGCCATCCAAGAATTTAATTTTAGCATGGTACTGAAGCACGATCATCTCCTTGAACAAATTAACGACATGAAATAAAGAATTAGGATGAAAAAGGTTAGTACCTTGCGATAAGTGGTGCCGTCTTCTTCGACGATCCAACCAGCTTCACGAGCAAGAGCTTTAAGTACTTCGTTATTATCACAATGTTTAGGGAGCTTATAATTACCGTACATTCTCAAGCCAGTGTAGATCTTAGCAGCAATAGCACGACGCCGTCTTTCTCTTTTCTTGTTGAGATGTGTATAAGAGACAGTCTCAAGCCAGTGTAGATCTTAGCAGCAATAGCACGACGCCGTCTTTCTCTTTTCTTGTTGTTCTCTCGTTCTCTCCACGTCGGCATCCTCGTCCCCGTCATTTTTATTACCGGAATACCGCTTACTCTGCGATCGGAATACCGCTAGTGGTTTTGGATTTTTCAAGAAAGAGAAGAGAGTGTTGTTGCCGTTGCTGATGTTGTTGTGTGATGAGAGGTTGGGTTGGGTTGGTTTGGTTTTTGTTCGGGTGTGAGAGTTTGTTTGTGTGATATGATGAACTATGAATGAAGGGTTGGGGGGTAAAATAATGAGGGGGAGGGTGGTGGGAAAGTGGGCGTGGAGTTTGGGGGAAATTACGGGGAGTGCCATTGTCCCGAAATTACGGGGGGAGGGCTTGCACGTGCTAGAGATATGGTCTCACAAGTGGTGGGGGAGGGAAGAGAAAGGGAAAGCGCAAGGGTCCCTCCCACCGTTTTTTGATGCTTCGTCCATGCGACGTCGTTTTGCATTCATTTCGGACTTGGGGTCGACCCTAAACTCTCGAAAAGTAGTTTAACAAAAGTTAAAGTAAAGAATTACAAAAAAATCATTCATGGTTTGATGTATAATAGTAATTCCCGCCMCATGAGAAGTTCTAATACCAAGACGGCTTCCCCTCCAAATCCTTTGGCTGAAGCTACAATCCTTAAATCAGTGTTCCATTGTCTTTTCTTCTCRCTGGTCTGTCGTCAAGGTTACAGAAGGGGCAGGGAGAATTAGTCAGGATATTTCTCCGTTTTAGCGCTACGCCGATCGGGATAGCATCGTTTAAAAGCCTCCATATGAAGACTTTTTCCTTTCCGAAATATTAAGCTTCCATGGTATTCTCCTGTCACCTTTCGGGTTCAGTTTGGTGTTGTCTCTGGTCCACCTTAGGAGGTTGTAGCCGCTTCGTGTCGTGTAGTTCCRCGAGACATCGTGCTTCCAAACCAGCTGGTCGTCTTCATAACTYGAGATGACTATAGTTGTATTGATCCTATGGGTCGTCCTATGATCGAAGAGGTAATTTAGGAGACCTAGGTTCCAGTTGCCTCCTGGGTTAAGCAGAGCACTAACTTTRCTGTCTTTCCAGACCTCAAGTTCCTGCCTTGTCTGATCGTTTCCTTTCATTGTGTCTCCCTCCACCCAAGCATCCTTGATTTTAGCTTTATTTCCATTGCCAWTTTCCCAATGACAGCCTTGACAAAGCAGATCCAAACCCCATTTAACTCCTCTCCAGCCCTAGGAATCCTGAGAATTTTCCCAATTCCTACTTAGAAATCTTTCCTCGTCAAATTTGTACTTAACTTTGTAGACCCTTGCAAGAAGGCTATCCTTATTTCTCAGCATACTTCATCCCTGGTTAGGCAGCAGGGCCTGATTTACAAGGTGGATGTTTCGAATCCCAAGACCACCCTTCTCTTTAGGCTGAGTAATTTTCCGCCAGCTTTTCCAGTGTATACCGTGGTGCTTTCTCGAACCAAACCACAGGAGCCGAGCCATGATCGAGTTCAGTCTATGCGAAATGCTACTTGGGATCCGGAAGACAGAAAGGATATGGAGGCTCAGGGAAGCTAAGACAAATTTGATGAGAGTTATCCTACCTACCTGATTGAGGAAAATAGCGTTCCAGCTGTTGAGTCTATCCTCCACTTTTTTTATAATMCCTTTGAAGATTTCCTTCTTAGAAGACCCAAAGTCCGTGGGGACTCCCAGGTAGATTCTAAAATCATGTGAAAGGGGCATACCTAAATCGTGGGAAATATGATCTCGAACAGTAGTCGGGCAGTTAGGGCTGGTATATATGATACATTTGTTATAGTTGAARGACTGGCCTGAACTCCTGTAGAAAGTCTGAATCGCATTTTTAAAGTTGTCTATCCCTTTCCTTGAGTGATTCATGAAGAAGACAACGTCATCAGCAAAGAACAGGTGGGATAGTCCAGGGGCTCCTCTAGCCACTCTAATACCTTTGAAGTCACCCTTAAGGCACTCCTTGTGGATCAGACCWGAGAGTGATTCCATACAGAGCAGGAAAAGGAATGGAGAGAGGGGGTCCCCTTGTCTAAGGCCTCTCCGGGGTTTGAAAGGTTTGAGAGGGGTGCCGTTAAAAAGAATAGAATAGCTGACCGTTGTGACGCATTGCATGATGAGTTTCTTGAAATGTGCAGGGAACCCTAACTTCTCCAGGACTGCCTCCAAAAAAATCRCATTRGATTCTATCATACGCCTTACTCATGTCGGTTTTTGTAGCCAGTTTCACCCTTTTTCCCTTCTTCGTATGTCTAATGTTTTCAATAGTTTCATGCATAAGCATAATGTTGTCAGAGATCAGTCTTCCTTGGACAAAAGCGTTCTGAGCATCTCCAATGAGATCTTCCATTATCGATTTTAGACGCAAGGTAAGACATTTGGAGATCACCCGTAAATGACATTACAAATACTTATGGGTCTGAAGTCGTTGGCGCTTTCTGGAGGGTCAACCTGGATCTATAACTGGATTAATTTCCTCGGGAAACAGGGACAGGAGCAGAATGTTAACCTCTTTGTCGGCATCATGCACAATCTTTGGATTCATCGAAATGATGTTGTTTTTAATAAGGTAAATACTAACCCAATTAGTGTTATCACACTTGCTGACAATGAGCTGCAGGCTTCGAAGATGGACAACTCGAGAGTTAGCAACCCTAAACCTTCCAGGCCATCGGGTTTTGAGACTAAACATCACGAGATCATCTCAGGAGGATCTAGATGCTATGCCAAGACTGTTACCAACTTCAGATTAGTTAATTTTATCAAAGGACGCTACCATATCTCTTGGAACATCAATCGTCTYGATAATAGCTTCATGGAAGAAAAATGAATATTACGACACGACCAATAAAATAAAAGGAGTAGCTTTGGGCTTCACCTCTCTGCTGAAGGAGGCCATCCGTAGAACGAAGTCTCCTCCACATTGATATTGTTACCAACACAAACCTTCTCCCAAAACTTTTCAACGACTCAGCAACYGAAGACAGAAGACTGTACGGAGTGCGCAACAACATCATGGACCTTATTGCTTTGTTACATTGCTTTAGAATTATTGTAATCCCTGGTAAAGTAGTAAGGGATATGGTTGAAAAGTTTAACTTTTTGGTTTTAGCCTTTGTAAAAAAAAACATGGTTTGATGTATAAAGGTTTATTGTCTTCAACTGATCTAAACATATCCAATTTATTGTAAATTATCTGAATTTATGTTACTACTCCCTCCATTTTTTTTAGATGTTCCACTTTRCTCTTTGGGCCGTTTTCAAATAGATGTTCCAAACCAATCTAAAAATAACTTTTTTACCTTTTACTTACTTTATTTACTCTAACATTAATGAATTACTCATTTCTAAAGTCAACTTTCATTATTTTACCTAATCTATTCACCCAAAATTACTATTTTCCATAAAATTTCATTCACACATTTACTCTTTTACCTAACTTATTCAACTTTTTACCCAACTTACTCAACTATTTTATTCAACTCAATCAACTCTTAAAAACCGTTCCAAATGGTATGGAACATCTAAAAAAACGAAGGGGATATTATTTAAGAAGTTTTAGAAAACATGGTCAAAATCTATTGTACAATATTGAGTAGCTATCGATTATGAGATCATATTAAGACATTAAATGTTTATTATAGAACTATAATGCAATGTAGCTATGTAAACCAAAATTGAATACTTAACAACAGGATTAAATTGAAATAAAAATCTCTTTTATATAAGTGAAGGGGGAGCAATGGTGTCCCCCTTTGAAATTCCTCAACTACCCTCCAAACTTAAGAAAATTACATAATTTAATAATTGTATATGCATAAATTTACCAAATTAACTATTCAATCAATTCTTTTTTTCAATATGTTCAAATATATAAGAGATAATTAGATTGTCAATCAATGGTCAACAGAGAAAAAGGGAAAAGTTTTATCAATTAGCAAAAACTTAAATTCAAATAATTTAGACTAATTAATACTCACCTTATTTAAATTATTCTCATAAATAAATCAACCAATTAATACCATAGTATACTATAAAATTTCAAAATTGAACAATCAAATCACTTATCTCTAATTTAATTTAAAAGTGTCAGTTTTTTTTTTGGTTCGAAAAATATCATTTTTTGGAATCTACATAAAATCAACTTAAACTACTTTGTAATGTCGTTATTTATTAACATTGAGGTTCATATGTCAATTCAAATAATGAGTCAATCAAAATTATTAACTCATTTTTAATTTGAGATTCAATCACAAAAAGAAAACCATAATAATTAAACAAATACAACAATTTTATAATTCCATGCATGCATCGCGTGCTTAAAATAATAAATAACATAAGGTTGTGTTTGGGAAACACAATTTCATTTCAATTCATTCATTTCAAATCTGGAAATTGAAATCCAGAAATTCAATCCCAATTTTGTTGTTCGGGAAAAACCAAGAATTTCAAATTCCACAATTTTATAGGTAGCAAACACTCATGAAATTTAATTCAATTTTAACAAAAAAGAATTCAACTAGTGATTCARAATTGTAGAATTTTCACAAATATACAAAGCATAATGGAAATCATCAAAATTGTGAAAGTGGTTTCATTTACATGAAATCGAATTTTTAAAACATCAAATTGAACAAATTAAATTGGATTATAATCATCAAATTTTGATTTTGAAAATAGTAAAAAAAATACATGCTTTTGCAGCATAGATGCAATGAATCGTGAGGTACAGCAGAGGAGGCAAAGCGACAAAAATGGGAACGAAGGTTGAGTTATGGTGGTCAAAGATAGATAAGAGAAGATGAAGGTTTAGAGCTTTAGAGGAGAAAAAAGAACAAAATACAACGTCAAATGAGGAGAAAGAATTTGAAATAACGTGATTTTGGATAGAATTTAGAATTCCAGAAAATAGACTTATTTCTTAGTAGGCTAGGAATTGGAACAAATCAGCTTTTCAAATTCTTTAATTTGTCAAACATTATATTTGGCCCAATTCTGGCATTTGAAATGAAATACCCATATCCAAACAGGCCATAAGTGTTTTTTACCCCCTCCATTTCGATTTATTTTTACGTTTGTAAAAATGCACGTCAATTATGAAAAATTAATATTTGGATGAAATATGTTGGTATTACTTGAAAATTGTATTATTCTTTTAATTTGTTTGAGATATGTGTAGTTGTAGGCGTGTGCCCTTATCGGGCCTCATCTTATGTCGATTTTGTTCGTGGGCTTGAGCCACGGATCCTGCACGTGAGTGCGTTGGGATAGTGTTGTCGAGTGGAGAATCTCCACCGTGCCTATACCACATCAAGAAAATTGGTTTCAGCCGATCGAAATCACCGACCAATTTTATTTCGGTCGYTAATACCGACCGTTACTGACCGACAACAATCGGTGGAATTTATCGACCGAAATAAAATTGGTCGGTATTACCGACCGTTTTTTCGGTCCGGGTGGCCTTAAACATCCCACCTACAGTCATAAAATTTCCGCGAATTATACGACCCGAAAAAATGGGTCGGGTACCCAGAAACGAAATCAAATTTTCGTCGGTACCCACACCGAACGAAATCAATTTTCGTCGGTCCGACCGATTTTTTAAAGATCGGTATTATTTGTTATTTTTGAAAAAAAAACTGACTTAATTCTATTTCACCTCGACCTCACCTCACTAATTGCAAACCGAACAAACCCCATCTCCATCACGAATTCTCTCTCCACTCAAACCCCATCGACATGGGCGAATTCCCACGGCACCCTTCTCTCACCGGCGAATTTCTTTCTCTTCTCTCTCTCACCGTACGCCATTGTATCTCTTTCTCTCCTCCACCGTGCTCTCTTTCCTCTTTTCTTTCCTTCTCTTTCTCTTTCTCTCTTTCGCTCCCTTCGGTCCAGGCGACCCAACATTGTCGGGCCACCAGCTCCTCGTCAGCGTCTCCTGTCGTCACTCGTGTCGTCATGGTAAGTGTGTAATTTTAGGTCAATTTTTCATTAAATTTTTTTTATTGAGGGTTTATTAATTAATTGTTCCCCCCAACTGTCGGCCACTACAGCCACCCACACCACAAACCGACTTCCCCAGTACGCCAGCACCTGCACCACCACCCCTACCAACCCGTTGCCCCCAGTGGTAACTTTTTTTTTGTTTATTTTGTTTAATTTTGTATGTAGATATGTCTGTTGTAATATGTATCGTGGTATGTATGTAATGTTTTTATTTTAATGTTGTTAGGTATGTTATGTATGTATGTTGATTTTCTTTTATAGGTCGAATAATTGTTGCAATTAATATTTAATTTGAAGAAATAAAATATCATTATTTTTGGGTACATACTCAATGAATTATCATTGTGTCGAATCGAAATAGTATAGGTACATTTAAGCGTGTGAATTAGTTTGTTGAATTAATTTGATGAATTATTTAATGAAAGTTAATACTATTAGTATGTACATATTGGGTACATACTAATTAAGATTATTACTAATGATTTATTATGTGTTCATACAAAGTAAATAGATATTGATTATGAAATATTTCAGAAGAAAACAAATCAGAATTGAAAATATTCTTCTAATATTTAGAAATTTGAGCAATTTGATATACGATTGTCGATCTAGTTTATTTATTATTAATTTATTTTTTCATTAGGATGTTACATCAATAATTATTGAGCAATTCTTTATAGTTTCTTGATTCTCTGTCTTAACGTGACCAATCGATGCCTAAGAAGTAAGTAGGTAAAATATGAATGATTCAAGCTTAAAATTGTAAATGGGTTGAGTTTGTAGAAGTAGGCGCGCAAAACCACCTAAAAACGCCCCAAAAATGGACAATTACGCGCCAACTTGATTTTCTCTTCTTACAGTGTCCAATCGAGCTAAGAAGCTTAATGAGTAAAATATACAATGATACAAGCTTTAAAAACTTGTAATGGGTTGAGTTTTGTAAAAGTTAGCTAGGCGCGCGAAAAACCCCTAAAACACCTAAAATGGCCCTATTACGCCGCCCAAACTTGACTTTCTGTGTCTTAACATGTCCGAATCTTCTGTTATTTAGAACTGTTTGAACTAACTAAATTTGCAGGAGAATATAATGAGAAGATGTATGAGTTCAGGCCAGTGGCTCGTCACCGGATCCCAACCAGGTCTTTTTTGACACGGTTGGTGGCTTCAAAAATGGGGAGGTTCATGGTTTCGGCAAAGACGGAGCCTTTCTCTATTATGAGAAGCCCTCACGACGGAACGCTGGATCCGCCTACTCTCCATTAGTTTCAGCTCAGTTGGCAGACATGTCCGAGTGTTTGGAGGAGTCCGAGCACGCTAGGAAGGAGATGGAGGAGAAGCAAAATCTACAAGACGAGTACCTCCAGCAGATGAAGGCTTAGATGGACGCTATCATGAGSCGGTTTGGTGGTCCGTCTTCCTTTGACCGTGGTCCAGAGGATCGGACGGACGGTTTTGGCGCTTCTGGAGCTTTCGTAGCGTCGTAGCAGTTCTTACTCAGATTTCGATCTGTTGTAGCGTATAATTTTATTAACAAACAGTGACATTGTTATTTTTGTGTATTACGCATGAATTATATTTAATATAAAAATCTTACTTTTAATATATAATTTGTTTATTCCATTCACATTTAATTTAATTTCTATTTATTGTTTGTTTTTTATATTTTGTTAGAGGCAATAAACTAGGACCAAAGCAAAAAAAAATTAAACAATTACCGACCGAAAGTCGGTCGGTATTACCGACCGAAAGTCGGTCGGTATTACCGACCGACAGTGAGATCAGTCGGTAATTCTTTTTTTTCCCTCGTTTTTTTGGGAGCCATAAGTTGGTCGGTATTTCGGTCGGTAGGTTTTCACCGACCGAATATCGGTCGGTGAAAAAGTTTTTACCGACGATCGAAAATCCGACCGTCGTCACCGACCAAAAATCGGTCGGTGACACCCTTTACCGACCGATTTTCGGTCGATGACAAGGTCCGCCGAAATCGATTTTCTTGTTGTGTACAGGTTAATCACAGACGCTTWWAATATTGATGCCAATTTAATGGTCCCACTTTCRGATCTAGTAACCAAGTAGTGAGTTCGGGGATATAGTACGGAAAGAATCTTTGACCCAATTCGCCTGCATGTAGCGYCTTCTACTCGGTCTCATTGTAATTCCATTTGATCAAATCCATTGAATACATAACAATTTAGTAATTTTATCCTTAGAAAGCGCTCTAGCTAGCCTTAGAAATCTAGTAAAAGAGTGAGTTTCTATCATGCACATATCACTACCAACCTATTGGTGACCACTTCAATAATCAATTATAAGGTGCTTAAGATGCCGTTGTCTATGATTAATATGAATATTGTATGTGTGAGTTCAACAAATTTTCGTCTTTTTAAACAATGCAAGAAGTGTCTCATGCATAAGACAATAAAAAATATAATGGTGCCGAGATAATAAGCAATAATAAAAAACTCCAAGATATATAATCAAACTTACTGTATCGCTGTCACACCAAAAAGAAACAATAAAAAGTTAGTGACATCAAAAATGTTGCTTACAATGAAATTGCTTATCTCAACAAAGAGAAATTATTGGCATTACAAATATGATTAAAACAATTGCGAGCAGGCAAACCGATGAAAACGAATTTGAATTTACATGATTGAAATTCAAAAGCGAAAGTATTATATAATCAAATTAATTATAGAAAAAGAAAAAGAAATTTGATTGATGGCCTTAGAATTTGTACCTATTCGCAAAAAACAACTCTGAAAGTGTGTGACGGATATCGAAAACCCTGGTAGTATGAGATGATTGTGTGTTTTTGTGAGTGGTTTGTATGAGAAGAGGTTTTTTGAGAGTTTTGAATTGCACTCACGCACGAGAGAATTCGTTGATGAATATTGATTTCATGATGTCCCGATTAATTACACCGAGAGTATGAATTTATAGGCGTTTCGGAAAAAGATAGATAGAATTAAGGATTAAAACGTACGAATAGCAAACGTATAATACGGTCAAGTTTTGACCGTATTACGAGTTACATCAACCGTATATACGATTGGTATTGACGTGGCTTGCCAACGTCACGATCCTATCCGTGTTTTAATTCAATTCTTATCTTTTGTTCGGGTATTTTTTATCGTATTTTTGTGCATCTAATTTTCTATCTGAATTAACCTTTATCCACTTTTTAATAGAATATGGTGGGACAAGATTAATATTTTAAAATATTTCGGATAACTCTCGAATTTTATGAATCTATTTATTCGAAAATCATCTTATAAAACTTGTAAAAATCATAGAAAATCAAAGAAAATCGGGAAGGAAAATATCTAAAAATACATGGCGAACTCAAAAAACGAGAGAATAAAATGAAAGTGGAAATTAGAGAAATAACCTATAGGAAATATTCTAAAAATCCTTAAAAATAAAGAAAAAAAGCCTAACATAGAAAATAATAAAATAATAAAAATAAAGCTTTCCGCCTATTATTGGCTCTCGGTGTTATGAATTCCAATCAACTAATTCAAAACTCATGCAATGGGTGGTTTATGGTTTGTCACAACTTCCGGAATCAATTCTATTTCGACAATGTCGTATTTTTCCTCACCGGCTATTCAATTTGGGAGACTATTTTATAGGTGTACACAGTATTAAAAATTAAGATGAATTAAAATTGAGTGGAGGATGTGAAAAAATCGTGAATAAAGAGAAATAAATAAGGGGTAATATGAGATTTAGGAGTTGAAAGTAACATTAATAGGTTAAAAAAAGTAGAGTAATAAAAAGGAAACTAAAGAATTTAAAAGGGAACACCAAAAAAAGAAACGTAAAAAATTAATTGGGAACGGAGGGAACTCTCAAATGGAGACCCACACATGGACAAGGCCTCTGGGTTGGTCACCTGCGGGGCCTACCTAGCGCCGACAACATGGATAGATCACCTATTTGAGACGCCATGACTTGTTTTTTTGTTTTGAAAAAAAAAAACATAATATGTGTGTGGTTTTTCAGAGAAAGTATGCACATGGTGGAGTTTAGTTCGAAAGTTGAAGGGCGTAATTATGGTGGTTGGGGGTGCTGGTGGGGCTTTTGTGAACATTGCGATTGTAAATGCGCCATAGGTGGCAGGAGTGAGCTGTTATAAGTGGGGTTGTAGTGGTGGAAAGGATGGGCTGTGGCCTACAGATGGTGGCTTGGGTTGGCAGTCTGTTGGAGTGGGAGTGAGGCTACAAGTAGTTGGAGATATTGGTGGAATGTGGTTGGCCACAATAGAAGTGAATGCAGAGATATGGGTAGATATGTGTGTTAGATAAGATAAGATAAGATAGATAAATAAGATGTAAAAATAAGTAAGATAATAAATTAAGATAAGATAAGATAAGATAAGATAGATAAGGAAAATATATTGTGTGTGATATATTTTTCATATGATAGATTAGTGTTAGTAGTTTGTTAGGGTATTATATATATCGTAGGAAGATCGTTTCCTATATTAYATATCTTAGGTGTGTATAAATTGTCTTCTCATATCCAAAACGTGGGCTTTAATAAGTATTTGCACTTTTGCAGACTACAAATAGCATTTCAAATGTAGTACTCCGTATTATTTATAGACTCAAAAATTGTACATTTGTACTCTTCATAAATTAACTCCAAATTTCATAAAAAAGATTGAATAGAAGATTAATTAACATAAGTGAAGATAAAAGAGTACTTGAAATGGATCATACTAATTGGGGTATATAATCAAGACACAATTCATCATATTATAAACATGTGGGGGTAATCAAAGACACAAACGTTAACTCGATACGAAATCGACTCGTTTATCAAAATGGGTTGGGTTATAGATGAAGGGGTTCAACCCTTTTTATAAATGAGTAAATGACACAATTAACACCTTTATTCTAGGTCATACAAGTATAATATTTTTTTATTATATTTTTTTTGCGCTAAGAGAGCCACAAGAGCGYGATAAAAATCGATCACATAATCTCCTGAAATAGAAGTAAAGCTTTGACCACTTGAGTTATCCCACACTCTCATACAACTATACAATAAATATTTAATAGTTASTAGCTAAAGTTCAAAGATTAGTCCACATACAACATGTTTATTTATTGTTTAGTAAGCTTTTCTAACTTTGTTTATTTGACCCTCTCTCTCTCTCTCTCTCTTATGACAAATTGCAGGCTTTGGCTACAGAATGGGAAACAAAGCCCAGATAACAAGTTGCAGCTTCTGTGCTCCAGTCCACATGGTTTACCTGTATAACGGCCCATTTTAATATAACTCACTCACTACACCCTCCCCTTTTCTACTTGTTTGCTTGCTTACTTGTACAAGACAACACTCAACATACATAAGCCAAATACAACTTGCTAATTTACTTTTGTTTATACCACAACATCAATGACTCAATGTTACCCAACATAAACATTAGTTTTTTAGTTAATTGAATTATATACTTGTGTATATGTAAGACTAGTTGGTAGTTTTGGGCAACAAGCTTAGGGATAAGAAGAGGTCAACATGTTATCAATCTATGTTGCTTGGGATTGCTTTTTTTTTTTCCCCCATCTTGAGTATCTTTGTCACCCTTTTTTAGCCTCTAATTCACCAATGGCATTTTAACACATCGTATAATTCATAAAAAAGAATATGAGTTGAACTTAAGTTCGCTTATTTAGATTTGGATTTTGAATTTCAGTCAAGTCATATTATTCTGCCTAAAAATCTTCAAATTTTAACAGAAGATGTTCCAYAGATGTATTTTTGACCCAAATCAATAATAGTTCACCAAGAACGACTTTAGACTTTGATGTATTCAGACAAGCAAAGTTTTGACAAATTCAATTTGAATATCTCGTAAATACACTCAATTATTATTTTATGTAAAATATGATATATTATGCATCTAAATCTGCATAATTATTCTATATATTGCAAAATATATTAATCTAATAAATTCATAGTCAATAATAAACTCAAAATAATAATAAGAAAAAAAATTATAAGACATCAAAGAGGGCAAGTAAATTTCTGACTAAGGATAATATATACATTAAGCATTAAGCATTCCTATGCCAATGCATGTTGTTATGGGGCTTCAATTCAAGTCCTTTGCTTAGATTAGAGGTTAAAGGGTTGCATTGGGCCCATTTATCGAAGACCTCCAACAATTTTGTTGTTGATAATCTAAGTATATTCTTAGATTTAGTTTATTTACAAGTTTGATACATCAAGTATTGCTTGAGATGATAGTATGATACCCAATTCACGCATTTTTAGGAAGAGATTTACCATAGTGAACGAGCAATAATTTTAACAAAATAAACTTATAATCCTATTCTTTATTGTGTTAAAATTATTTTGACTAATTGCTTGTTTACATTGTTAAATCTCTTCCTAAAAATTCGTGAAAAGTCAATTGTTGCTTTTATTGCGATACAGAGGGAGTAAAAGGAAGTGGAGTTGGCTAAGTGGGTAGGAATGGTGGCCTCCATCCATAACCCAAGGTTGCGGGATTGAACCTTACTCTTCCACCCACCACACCCCCCCCCCCCCCCCCCAAAAAAAAAAAAAAAAAAAAAAAAAAAAAAAAAACTGGCTAAAAGAAAAAATTGTTAGGAATGGGGGAGATACAAGAAGGAGAGAGTAGCTCACAGCAAACTCATGTGAGGTTTCATCCCACAACCATATGATAATAGATAGCTCACTTTGGTTATAAATTAGAGCTTATTAGCTCATTGTTTTCAATGGGGATTACATCACACTTACTTACTTTTTTGATATTGCTTATTCATAAAGAATGTATTTTGCATTGTATAAATAAAGTGTATTGTTTTAATTTTAAAAGAGTAGAGAAAGTTTTTCAATACAACTATATATATTAACGATATCGAATAAGTCTTAAATGTATACGGGATTGAACTCGATTGTATATACCATATAAAATATACTCAAATACATAATTAAGCAAGTTGGGAACATTTTTATTGGAAGCTTGACTGGATTCAAAATGTCTTAAGTAGATTTTACTTTTCTAAGACCACACTCACAATTCACAAAGTTCTTCAAAAGTTCAAACTTCAAAGTCAAAGTCAAGGAGGAGAGTTTGACAGCCGTTGACTCAGCGAGTTGCAAATACCAACGGTCCATTGATAATAGAATATTGACAAAGTCAAAATGCGTTTGAAAATTCAAAAATGGCATGCGTGGCCCTTATTTTAATTGAAGTGATCCCATTGCCAGTCTTAAGGCCAAATATGGGGCCTGTGATTTGTTCAACCAACCCACCATTGTTTTTTTTTAATAAGTAAATCAATTAATGGGCTTGTTTGCGCACTCTTGAAAGTTGAAACTTACAGGAGTTACACTACTTTGTTGATTGTTAACGATGGAATCAAATCATTGAAATCAAGCTATATATTGTCTGAGAAAGAGGTTTGGAGTTGTAACTTCTTGATCCTCGTAATTATGAGGTTCGAACTCACATATCCCCTCCGACCCTTTTTATGTTAAACGTACCCCGCTCTTGTGGCTCCATTTCGCATTAACTCTGGGTAGAGATGTCAATGGCCGAGTAATAATCTACTCATTAGGCTTGAATAACATTAAATGACCTTGAGCTGAGTTTGAGCTTAACCGAGCTTCAAAAATGTTTATTATATTTGAACGAGCTTTGACCGAGTTTTTATCCGAGTTTGTTCACGAGTGTATTGGCTCATTGACGTCTCTGTCCTTGGGACTAATCATATATATCAAGTCGACCATATTTGTATTGTAAGACAGAATTGTCCTAAATAGCTAAGTCCTGCAATCTATCCCATCTAGCAGTTCTTCCGATCCACCCGAACGTGAATAAATGGATAAAAGTCGATAAAACATGTATGATGGATGGTTGGGCGTACATAAATCCAATCCACTACCCGATTCACCACCCGACCCACACTATTCACCTATATTTTATTGTACTAGCTCTTTAATGCATCGTTGCATGCGACAACATTGAATTTAATAATTTATTTAGTAATAAAAAGCACTGACTAATAAAGTGTTGATATTTCAAATTTTTGATGGATTTCTTTTATGATTGAAATGAATTGTAATTGTAATTTTTCCTCTAAAATTCTTGATTTTTCTCTTTCATGAATCAATTATTTATTTTAATTCAATTCATGATCAATTATTCTATAATAAATATTCATGAATAAAATAAAATAAAATAATTGATTCATGAAGAAAAAAATCAAATTTTAGAAAGGAAAAAATTACAATTACAATTCATCTTCAATCATAAAAGAAATCAATCAAAAATTTGAATATATAACACTTTATTAGTACAGTGCATTTTATTACTAAATAAAATTATTAAATTTAATGTTTGTCGCATGCAACGCATGCATTGGAAAATGCTAAACATAGCCCTAAGGCTATGGATAAGCATTAAGTAAATTCTTAAAGTGGAATAATTTAAAAAATCATTACAAAATTACACCTATTTGAGATATTAATGCTTATTTGAACTTTTTCTCACTTTTATCTTATCCATAGCCTTTAGGGCTATGTTTAGCATTTCCTATTATTATTATTATTATTATTATTATTATTATTATTATTATTATTATTATTATTATTATTATTAATTATTTATATTATTATTATTATTATTATTTTATTATATTATCACTTTTTATAAATATATTGTATTGTTTAAAATCTAGAATAAATATTAGGATAAATGATCAAATAATAATCCAAAATTACATGAAAATATGAGCTTAATCAAGATCAATTGATTTGTTTTAGTATAGAGAATAAGGATTTTAATTATTTATTTATTTAAAAGAATACTGTTAAAATATGAAAAATTAGAAAACCTAATTTTCTTCAAAACCATTTCACTATAAGCACAATTTTAATAAATAATGTTCGTGATAACTATATCCAAGTGTATAAATTATAAGTGTTTGACTAAAACGAATTAATTGTTGATGTATATAGTGATGATTAGAACTACATTCGGTAGGAAAAACCCGTGTCTGATCCCCCACAATAACAATTGGGAGAGGATTGCAACCTAACCACTCAGAACTGCTCCTCAAATTGAATCTAGATTAGCCCAAAAGGCTGAATCTAGATACATCCTCCAAAAAAAATAAGAGTTTGACTAAAATGATCATAAATACTTATAATCTTCAAATAACTTTACCTATCATGCAATGTTTTTTAAACTTATTTTTGTGCGTAAAGTGCTTGAACATATTTTTTTCATAATATTGAAGCAAAAAAACAAAAAACCAATAAACCATAAATTAAAAAAAAAAGGGGGAAATCTGATGTGATGCCCCCTAATGGCCTAATTGTTTGAATATTTTACATGGTGCACGGAAAAGTTTCAATTCATATAATTTGCACATGATACATCAAATAAAACATTTTTCATAATAAGTTAGACAAATACGAATGAAATTTAACTTTTTTCAATTCATTAGTTTTTAATGATAAAATTATTGCATTGTACCAAGTTTATATTAGACCAACATTCGACAGGCAATTTCATCACAATCAATAAAAAAAATCAACAAAGTATAAATAAAAAATTAATTAAATCACAAAGATGTCATAATAGATAGAAAAATCAGATAAATTAGACAAACACTTTTATCGATTAACAATTAGTGTTGCCTCAACATGTCACAACATGAAAATATATAAATCTTATCTAAAGTTTACACATATAGTACGAGTAGTAAAATATTCACCATTAAAAGRTAAATTAAAGTTATATTCCCTTATTGTTTGTCTTATCTATGAATTATTTTACAGAGTACAAAATATGTAGTAAATATAAAACTTTTTCATGACATCACATGAAATATGCAAAAAATTCCGAAGTACCACATGAAAAATCCAAAAAAAATTAATAAACACGCTTGCATTGCATATACAAGAGAGTATAAAGGTTGATGACATGTGTACAATATATTACAAATTCAAACTCCCCACTTACCGCATTAGTAACTCATTTGCATTTAAAAAAAACAAACTAGGAATTACGAATAGTTAAAATCAAATGATAACTACCTATTATTTACCATGCATGACACTATGTTAGAAAAACTGAGAAAACATCTAATGTCAAAATGTGACTACTTTTATTATAGAACCTTCTGTATATATTCTTCTAAGTTCTAAATTTCTAATGATAGCATTTGCTCATAATTGTCAAAGTTGATATATATAACCTAGTTCAGTTAGCATAAAGTGACAAACATAATTAAATAACATGAACCATGAATCCAAGAATCAATTATATGATTTATATGTTCTAGATAGGTTGAAAAATATAACTTATTATATTGGATAATATTTATTATTATGAGTAGATAGTCTTTATTAGATAATAGACGGATCATATTGCGGTGCTTCATACAAGTACATCATTTATTTTTTTAATCGCAATAATATAAAAATAAAATAAAAATAAAATCAATTGCAACAAATGTGTTTTTGATATTTTACAAGTCACTGTTGAGTTGTTTCATTTCTCTATTATCAAGAGGCTTCGCCTTTTCTCCATGTATTGATTTTCCTCTCATAACAATTTTATCCTAGAAGTTTAACCACTTAATTTATAGCAATAAATGAAACGACAAGGTATAATATTTCCAAATTCAAATCTACTAGAATTTTCCAAAAATTTTACATTATTTATTTATGCAGGTAATGCATAATGCATTAGAGCATGTACAATCATGATGTAAATTGTCATGTCTTTAATAGACCCAAGAATCATCCATCACAATGGAGTTCTTGGAAAAAAAATCATGAAGAGAAGCGTCTTCATTTGCGTCTTTGCAAGACGAAACAAGTGACCGCGTCTTGAGTGGGACCCGCGCCAGCATGGCGCATTAAAATAATTTTTTTTCCCTCATGAAAATGAAACGTCGTTTGATGGGAGTTGGAGTCGAAACTCCGCGTTTTTGACTTACACGCAGCAAAAAAAAATCAGTAGGGGCTGACACTGGCAGTGTGACGCGGCCCAATGAGGCGCTGACATGCGGCACTCGCATGCATTTATACCATTTTAATTATTTTGGATTTGCTAATTTCGAGTATATAAAAAAATTAAAAAAACAAAAAAATACCAAATTCATAACTTTTCAAGATCTACAAATAGACACCCATTTTGCTATATTTTGATACATTTTTACATTTCTCTTACATTAACCAATTATTTCGTATTTATTAATTATTTAAAAATTGTTTTAAATTATTAAAAATATTAAAAAATTCCCAAAAAATTTCTATAAATTCATTACTCCTGAGCCTTTGCTTCACCACAAAAACATTTCAACTAATCCGAAAATTAACAACTAATTATCCGAAATCAAGTATTAATCCGATAATTAAGAGTTAAACAAATTTAATATAACGCTAATCTTGAGTGATTATAAGCTCTAATCTTAATAAAACTATATTAAAAGGGATAAATTAAAGGAAAATAGAGTTGGATGAGAAAAGTGTTGTGGGGTAGAGTTAAATAGTAGGAGAGGAGGGATGAAGTGTGTTTTGGGTCATGATTGTAATGAATATGGATTTCTTAGGAAGATAAAAATGAGTGAGAAAGTGGTAGAGAGAGAGGATGAAGGATAAATTGTCATGGTTGTGGGTGCTCTTACATACGCATCTTAAACGAAACAAGAATTAGAAAAATGCACACTATGGTTCCCAAATTGTCGCCACATGTAAGGAGGTAGTGGCCTTTTGATATCTTTAGGACGCTCCAGTATCAATAAAGGATAATATACTGTACCAAATTAGTCACGCTCTCTCTCAGGGAAAGATAAGAGATTGAGATTACTACCGAAGCACACACGTCACTGTTGAACTGTTGAACACATGACCATAAGGTGTGAGGGATCGAGCTCGAGTAATTAAAAGCTTCTCTTTCAATTTCGTACGGTTATAAATGATTCTCATCCCTTGTCTTAGTTTCCCTATACTATTAACATAAATAAATTAGTCAAAGAATAAAACACTAATACATTAATTTATGTGTGATTTGCTCATAATAAATACTCCACTGTCCTACCAATTTTGTCACTTCTACTTTACACATTTGTCAATATCAATAAATATCTTTAATTGTAGATGAGTAAAATTGAAAAAAATTGAATTTTAATAAACTACGTACTTGTTAATACGATTCTAACAATACTCCACTTGATTATATTCATTCTTCTATATTTACGAGAATTTTAGAAGATTCT
The DNA here is from genome assembly GCA_008642245.1 of Bassia scoparia. Taxonomy (NCBI): domain Eukaryota; kingdom Viridiplantae; phylum Streptophyta; class Magnoliopsida; order Caryophyllales; family Amaranthaceae; genus Bassia; species Bassia scoparia. The sequence continues at coordinate 12,085 of SNQN01005497.1, read as the reverse complement.
CACTATTAATGAATAGTGCTAATTAGGGGGTGAGCGGGACCGGAACCCGAGTTTTTGGGAATCGGACCCGAACGCCGACGGTCCCAAAATATGAACCAACCAGTTGAACCGGTTCCTAAGTTTTAGGAACCGGTCCCGAAACCGTCGGGACCGGTTTCAAGAGAGGGTACCCAATTTCATAATTCGTTTTTGCAAATTAATTTGAGCTTGTAAAAAATGATCTTTAATAATCCCTTCAATTTGAAGCACCGGCAGCAATCTATCGATGATAAATCGACAAAAAGGAAATAATCTTTGAGCTTGTAAAAATAATCTTTAAGGCCCATGAATCAATCTCTTTTCGCACTTAGTGTAGAATAGTTCAACAAAGAAGGAATAGGATTTAATTAAATAAAAAGAGTAAATTATCTTATATAACAGTTCAAACATTGGGTACCCGGTACCAGCCGGAACCAACTGGTAACCAGAACCGATATCAGTTCCACCGAGTACCCATAGGTATTGAGTCTCAAATTTCATTACCCGAAATCGACTACCAGTTTATGATCGGGTCCATTTGGATCCAAAACTGGCGAATCCGACTGGTTCCAGTTCTGGTACCGTGGTACCAAGATTTTCTGCTCACCCTAGTGCTATTTTACCTATGGCAAAATTAGTGTACGGAGGGAGTATCATAATGAATCTGTTCTGTTCAACCTTTATTTTTTTGCTTATTTTTCGTATAAGTTTAAGCTCAGAAAAAAAAATTCATAGTAAAAAAACAAAGAAATTGAAAGAACAAACTTATTATTTTTCAATTCTTTTTTTTAAAAAAAATGTTTTATTTGAGAAAGAAAAAATATCATATAAAGAAAAGAAAATAGTTTCTTATTCAAAATCCCATGTAATATAAAATAATGCAACCGAGCAAGTGTTGGAAAAAAAAAACTAGTTAGTTTAGAAACTAAATTAACTAACAAAAACTGAATTGAAAATAAGTAAAGTAAATAGATGAAAGTGTTTTTTCTATTGTCAAAATACCAAGAATTAATTTATAGTGCTCCGTAATTATTACTCTCCGTTCCACGAAATCATGTCAATTGTTGTTTTTTAATTATTCACAAGTGAACGAGAATATTGTAAACAATATAGTTGTATAAGAATAAATATAGTCACTCATGTGAGTTATTGTTTGTTCATATGATATGTAAATTTTAAATATTCAATTGTTACTATATTATAAAATGCGCAACTAAAAATATAAAATGATATGAGTTAACTTCCGATTTTAGGAGATCTTGAATCGATTCTCATTCTCGCTTTATGTCTCTCTTCACAAAAAAATTAATAAATAGTATAGAGGGAAAAAGCTAACGAGTGCCCCGGCGTTAGATAGAAACTAAAAACTAGAAATATTAAATTGAATATAAACATTAATTGCACCGATTAACGTGTGATTTTGACATGCATTCTAAAATTTATACCATTTTAAGAAATATATTTAAGTCTTATCTAACGTTCCGGAGCGCTCGTTAACATTAGCAATATCATTAGCAATATCGATAATATAAAACATATATTGAGAAGAGTATCAATGACGGTTGGATCAACTTCAAGTAAGGGAAGGAGTAGATTCAAATGCCATAAATCCAGAATATAATATGAAAGCATATTACGCACACACATATATATAATCCCATTTTCTATATATGTCTTCTCTCTCCTTTTTCTTCAAGTAAACGATACCTTATTAAATTATCTGTTTAAACCCTAAAGATTTCCCCTTTTCTAATTGAGTAATTACGAAGAATAAATCTTCAAATTTTTGGGGATTTTGAGTGTTGATTAGTTCTGAACTCTTCTGGGTTGAAATTATTTTCCTGATATCTGGATTTTTCTSTCTGACGCAAAACGTCGAACACCTTGTTTGCGTTTTTCTAATTGGTGAGTTTTAATGTTGTTGGTTTTTTTTTAGCTTTATAAGTTCCCATTTTTCAAACAACTTTCATTGGCTTCAGCTTGAAGGTTCTGTTGTGGCTCAATTGTGCTTTTTAACGACTTTTTCTTCTTGCTTTTTTCTTCATTGTTTTGATTGCATAATTGGTTGATTAACTGTTTTTCTTTTTGTTTTTATTTGTAGAAATTGCTGGAAGTGGAATCTAATTGGAAGTGATTTCTGTGATTTCGTATCCTATTAAAGATTACTCATTGTAAAGCTGAGAGTTGAAACTTGAAACCCCCCTTTTGTGTTTGGAATATTATGAGAGAACTTGTTCTTYTTCGATTTCAGCTGATGGGCATTTATTGGATATTGTGTTGAGTGAAATTATTCCCATCAAGTTCAGATWCTGGGTATCGTCGATTTTCAGCTTAAGAAGGAAGATAAGAAGTTTTGGTGGTTAAATTGTAAAGGATTCATCTTTTCATGTTTTGTTAGTTATGATATTGAGCATTTCAATCATTTGGGTATGATTGGTATTGTGGGATTTTGGTTATTGTGGTTGAAATTTGGGTATATGTGATAAGCCTTTATTTGGTGATTTGGGATTAAAAAGATTTGATCTGTGTTTTATTTTACTTCAATGATGATGGATGAAATTCAAGGTGGTTCAAATGCTTTGCCACCTTTCCTCGCCAAGACTTATGATATGGTGGATGATCCCACCTGCGATTCGATCGTTTCGTGGAGTTCAACTAACAGGAGCTTCATTGTTTGGAATCCCCCTGAATTTTCACGGGTTTTGTTACCCAGATTCTTCAAGCACAACAATTTCTCAAGTTTCATTAGACAGCTAAACACTTACGTAAGTATATATGTCATTATTGATTTTCAGAATCTTTCACTTGTTATTGTTTTGATTGATTGATTCAATGCCATTTTAAGTGTATTCCTTATAATATGTACATATTCTCATTAAACAGGGATTCAGGAAAGTGGATCCTGAGCAATGGGAGTTTGCCAATGATGATTTCATAAGAGGGCAACCTCAGCTGTTGAAAAACATACACCGGCGCAAGCCAGTTCATAGCCATTCGTTGAATAATCTTCACGGGCAGGTTAACTCCAATCCATTGACTGATTCCGAAAGGCAGAAATACAAAGATGATATTGAGCATTTGAAGCATGAAAGAGAACTTCTTCTCTTGGAGTCACAAAGGCAAAGGCAGGAGGAGCAGGGACTTGAGACACAGGTGCAGATTTTGAAGGAGAGCCTTCAGCTCATGGAACAACGGCAGAAGAACTTCGTTTCGTACTTTGCTCAGCGATTGCAGAAGCCTGAGTTGGCTCTAATGCCCCCTATTGAAAACCATGATAGAAAGAGAAGGAATTCTTCTAGGCCTGATCACTTTCATGATGAAACAAGCAACGAAGATATCGGGGGCAATATGAGAACTTCAAGGAGAGGAAGTCCTGATGATGCTTATGGTTTATTGGATTTGGACATAGAGCTCTTAGAAAGGATGGAAACTTCTTTAAATTTTTGGGAAAATGTGGTTGATGATCTTGGTGAAGTGTGTGTGGAGAAAAGCTCATCCGTTGAGTTAGCTGAATCCACTACTTGTGCAGGGAGCCCAACTATATCTTATACACAGCTAAATGTTGATGCTTCATCCATTTCATCGAGGATCGATGTGAATGCTGAACCTCCTGCCACGACGTCTGTTGTTACTCCTGATCCTGTTCCGGATCCTATTTTGAGCAGGGAGGAAGAAACTGGAGGTGCTCCAGCCGCGCCAKAGAGAGTAAATGATGTATTCTGGGAACAATTTTTGACTGAAAACCCTGGTTCGTCTGAAGTACAGGAAGTTCAGTCTGAAAGAAAAGATTCAGCCATGAGAGAGAAAGACAGCAGACTAATCGATCATGGAAGATATTGGTTGGGATTCAGAAATTCTAACAATCTTCCGGAACAAATTGGACAGCTTGCTCCAGCAGGTAGGAGCTGATACTTTCTGATCATTTTTTTTTTTTTTCTTTGATCTGCTAGGGGTGGATGTATATAGGCAAGATGTTGTTTTTCCCCTGATACGTCTTTACAGAGTCCATATATCGTATTTGTGAGAATTAGATATTAAATCTCGATTGTTCACTAACACGCTGTGTTAGAAATTTGAACATTTTCTCGGCACAATTACCTTTTGGACAGAGTGACTTCAGTTTTGATGTACCATATGTAGAGCTCCTTTTTGATTTCATCTTTAAAATCCATGTTAAGATTGTAGTCTTGTAGACCAACTCTTGTTATGCCATTTTCTGGCAGACATGAATGTGTATCCCAGTTTTTTTCTTCTTCATTATAACAATCGATATTTATTATGTGCTCAAAGAGAGTGATAATATATGTACATTTGTTTAGTAACATTCATGGTTGAACGGCTTGTTTACTGTCATTTCTTTATACTTCCAAACATTTATCACCCCATTTTTGGACTCAACAGCATATGTGTCTATTGGATTGGAAAGTTTCTTTAGTTTCTAATGTTAGCTCATGGAGGATCAGTTGGGAGCATAATAGCATTCCCTGACCTGGTCGCCGATTCCATTGAGGTTGTTAGACCATTAGCTCATGTAGTTAATCAACTTCCTTTCAATACAGTATTAGGATAAAACGCAAAGCTGCCTTTCTTTTCATTTCCTCTGTTTACGCAGAGCAGAGGTACAGCCATAGCTTAAATCTCCATACCCTTGTGCCCACCACCATACTGAGGTAGTAAGGTCATGATCCTGGAGATAATTAGATACATATTTTCGATTTTGATTGATCTTTGTGTCATTTTATTGTTGACTTCATTGAATTAGAATTCTCATTGTAATGTTTTTCTCTCCATCGTTCCCACCACGCGACATTTAGCGATTGTTATTCGTGGAGATCCCAAATAGTCTATTTCCCTCTCTACTATCATTATCAAGTGAAGGGAGCAAATAAGTATGAAAGATGGATGCTAATTGTGTGTTGAGCCAATGAAAATGTCATGAGTGGTAAGTGTGGAACAAAGTGGTCATTCTTTTGGTGCTGCCTCCATTATAAAAGAGTTGTCACCAATTTAGTGACAACATACAGGTTGGTGATGTCATTTTCAACTTTCAAAAATGTTTTTTTGCTGCTGGTTCGATTCTTGTATATTATATACCAAGAGTTATTATATAGTTTGTGGAAGGATTTGTTGGGTGTGAGAAGATGGCTTCAAGTCTTTCTTGACACTCGACATTCCTCCAACTTTTTAAAAGCAAAATACTTGAATGCATCATCATAGCTTATTTTTGAGAGTCCCTGTTAATGAGGTTTGTTGCCACTGTACGATATCCATCGTGTATAACTGATTTAACTAAATTCCTTTTAGTTTTTTCGTAATTTTAAAAACAATGAGTTATTGAATGGACGAGAATAGTATGTATGGATGGCAACTCTTCGGAAGTCCTCATGTTGCGTCTTTTGGGATTTCTTAACGGCGATGAAGAGGGGATCCTCAGTTTCTGTTTCTTCCCTTCTAACTTCTAAGGCCCTAATCCTTCAGATTAAATTTCAAATCGAAGTAATTCATTTCAATTCAATTAGTTAGTGGTTGAATATAGGGCTACATCTGACTTTCATTATGTTATATTCTAGCTTTTCTACTGTGGAGCAATAAGGAGTGGAAAAATGAAGCTTGATGTTGCGTTTTCGTTAGGGAAGATTATATGTGAGAAAACCAGTTTCAAATGCCGTTTATGTTCAACATGTCATCTGATTTGATGAATGTGTCACGTTATGAGCCGTTGAAACTGGCATGTAAATATGTGATTGGATAATCTTTAACTTTAATAATTTGTAGTTATCTGGTGTATGATTCCGTGCACTACCTTTTATGTTTCCTCGAGTGTGCTTTCGTTAGTGATTGAGTGAATGCCTTTTGATCTCATTACATCGCAATCCCAACTGTCAGTTGTTGAGCGTACATAAATCCTGTAATTAAATTTCCCAAAAAGGAAAAACTAAAGAAACTAAATCAAATCATAATTAGGAGGAAAGATTGAATTGAAAGACGATCATTAGTACATAGCAATAGCTTCACTTGTCTTGCCACGAACCTTATGTGTCCCCTAAAAAAAAATAAAAACAGAATTCGATTACACTGGGTAAAAGTGATGAGTGATTATAGTGTTGTGGAATCAAAAATTAAATAAAAGAGAAAAGTGTGAGGAACCATCTTTATTTCTTAGTAAGGGTAGATAGTAGATTACCACTAAACATACAAAGGGAAACAAAATTAAAGTGTAGCGTAGTTTTTCTAGAGAGTGTAGTTAATTTTGAAACAGAGGAAGTAGTGACGAGTAGTTCTAAGTGTATAACATCCATTATATATATCTTATCGAATATAATTTACTTCATTTTAAGAATTAATTTTGGGATTAATACATTATGACCCAACGTTATCGTTAGGGGTTAAAACTTGATCGTTTTTATAGCTTATGGTCATGGATTAAAAAAACACCAATTTTTCTAGATGGAGAAACTAGAGTGTGCAGTTGTTGCACCTTTCAATTAGATTACTTGAAGATTAGGGTAGAGGAAGCTACGTAGTGAATGAGCATCCAAGAAGTAATATAAGAAGATCTTTGAGTGCTATAATTCAAAACCGCCCTCTTTCACATATAAAGAAATCACAAAAAGTCAAAATTGGAAAAGCACGCAGCATTTGGTATAAAAGTAAACGTAATGGTGTTGGTAGTTAATCAAGAGAGAAATCGAGGGTTCAGGAGGTAGAGAACGTTAGCGCACTACTGTTGACTAAATTGGTGGTCCTCTTCACTCCCAAATTGCAAAACAGCAAATGTTTCGACAGTTTTAAAAAAACAGGTTAATTATTACGGAGTACATTTGACTTGAAAAGTTAAGATGTAGAATAGAGGCATCGCTATTTATCAATATCATATGTTTTAAAGCTAAAAGGCATTTCAAACATCATTCCATTTGCAACTTGTGATTGACAAAGTTGATAAACTTGACTTCTCTTACTACATGCTTTGAATTTATTGACCATCTTTTAATTGATTTTTAAGGGTTCGTAACTACTTTTGGTTTTGGACATATAAAAAATAATAACAGGTGGTGTGAGCCAAGTCAATTTATTACATGTACTTTTTAAAAAAGTATGAAAGGGTATAACCATGTTAGTTCTCTTTAAAGATTTAGTACTTGTACATGATTAAGCATTTAAATAAGCTAATTAAGAGGGTGGTGTGATGATTAGTTGTTAGTTGTTTAAACTAACTAGCCTCTTGTCAAGTTTTGCAACATAGATTTGTCAAGGGATTCAAGCTTGATCCTTTATGCCTTCAAGCTCAAACTCAAGCTTAGTCAAGTGTGAATCTAGTTTGATCAATCTCAAATGATCATCGTGGACAACTGGACATGTTTTGATCGACATTGGTATCCAACTCTAGTTCATAATATTAGAGGTGTGCAATTTCTGGTTTGGACTAAAAAAAAAAAGGTATTTTAGGCCATGTGGTTAGGTTCGGGCCGAGCTACGTCCCCAAAATTTAGGGCTAGTGCTAAGGTATTTCAAGCTTTTGAGTCYAACCGGGCTGAACTTTTAGGTTGAAAGTATAAAAAAATTGTCTCCAATGCAATATAGWCAGGCTTTCAGAGTGAAATTTTGGACTGAGTRGGGTTATCTATTCGYGAAAAGTCTTGGTTTGACGATTGGTAGTGTGGGGATGAAATCCATGCCCACCACCAGTTGCTTCCCTACTTGTCGAGACAAAACTTTCAATTAATATGTCTCTAATAATTGTATAATTTTTACATTTTTACAAAACATATATGAAAAGTATAAAACAAGATGAATGAAACAACATTTCACATAACTATATGTTTTTCATATATATAGGTATTGTCGGTCAAAATAAAAATAAAAAAATAGAGCAAAAGTTTAAGTGAAATCTTCAATAATAGATAGAGGGATTGTGTTACAAAATACTCAAAGTTACAGGCTTTAAACCATATATGCTTTGTAGAGCAAAGCTCTATTGAAGTTGTCAGCTTCATCTTCTAGTAACAGTAAGATTGGAAACTTTGATGTAAAGAATCTGTATTAGAAGAGAGACATTAAATACACCTACATTGAGAGATCGAGTTTGGAATCCTACCTAATTGGATGGACCATCCAGGAATAAATAAAACAAAGCCAAGCCTTGTATTCTACCATATAAACCACATATATCGATAATTTTATTATAGGTACCAACGGAGACCATGAAGTCCTCATCAATGGAAACTCCCGGAACAAATGTTCTTTCCAATCAAACAGAAATGTTTCATCTCATAACATGTGAAAAATGTTGCATTTTGTCAAGATGGTAATCATTCATTGTTTGAAAACATGAACACTGTGTATTTTCGGAAATGTCACCGTTTCTATTTCCAGAAAATGAACATTTCTTGTGCGGTGAATTATGAACATTTTGCCCGGAACACATTGTCCCTTCGAGGACCAATGCAATAAGATCTATTAGTCATCATATATTACTTCCCTTCTACACTCCCCCTCAATAGGGGGAGGTGGAATGCTGAGCACCTAGTTTGCGTTAAGATCATAATCTGTTAGTCAAACAAGGCCACAGCTTTTTGGTTAATAATATTAGCCCAATGAATGCTTTGGTTGAAACATATTAGGAACATATGTGACCAGTTTTGAAAGCTTTGCTCTCTCGAATTAAAATCTGGCAATTCACATTCAACATTAGTTTAAGTTTCTCATGTTGATAACTGTATTGAACAGCTGTGTGATATTGCAGAACTGAATTTCACAATTGATGATCACAGGAGAAAATAAACCATGCAACCAGCCTCTAAATCCTTGAGCAGTTTGAGTGAGGCCAAGTAACCTCACAAAAGTAGCAGTGCTGAGCCCTGTACTCAGCCTCCAGCAGTAGAGCCTAACTTATAACATGTTAGCTCTTTTGTCATTCCATGATATGAAGAGACAATCAGCCTAAGCCAACACACAGGAATTCCCACAGTAGGTAACTTCTTGAAAATAGGACAACTGGTCCAATCACTGTAATCTGAATACTGCAGTGAGTGCAATAGCTACTTATTGAAAAGCCAATGAGAATACCTTGACCTACGAGTAGCCACTTGAGACCCTAACAGAAACCTTTTTGCAGCGTGTGCATGATATCACATGAAAGTTGGAGCTTGTGAATAATAATTGACTTAGAGTATGGACTGAAAAAAGTCTCTTTTTCAAGTCTTTGTTTTTGTAGATAATGAGTCTTCCCAAAAGCAAATGCTATGTCATGAGGATCTGACAGAGAGTGCCCTGATCAATATGTCAATTTTGCATTGAGAATCATAGGGAATTTTGAGGGGGTGCCCTTGGCTCCAAATATGAGTCTGACAGTAACCATGCAGAAGTTATTCCTTTTGGAGGAAATACCTTGAGAAACTTCAATTATCCTAATCATTTACCACGAAAATTAGCTCAAGATGATGCTCCCAACAGTCTTTCATGTGGAATTGGATGAGGTTCAAGAATGGGGTCTCATGTATCATGTTGTGTCATTTCCTACACCAAGGATCATCAACAAAACTAACCACTAATGACAACTATTTTGCCTTTCTCTCTTATAAACAAGCTAGTAATTGCCTACTTTACAAAACCCAACTGCAACAGGCACTAGCAATACTTCTGAACCCTGTTTAGGGCACGTTTCAAAAACCATACGAAGGGATATTTTTCTAATTTGCACACTTCGTTCGGAGGATGTTGTCTGAGCAAAAAATCCACCACTTCCCCGCTGGTCCAACACACATGCTATGCCTTTCTAGGATACCCTTTTTAAAAAGTCATGAACAATCGTCAATGAGATCAGCATCAGTCAGAATCAACCAATTGTAATATCAAGAAAATGCCTAAGTTTAACATCCATCTGACACTCACTTCATACCCGACATCACACATAAGCTCCTACTGTCCAGGCCCAGTTAATATGACAGTTGTACATTTTTTCTGATGCAACTCGGGTGGCAAAGGTCTTTGCTATAATCATTTTCACCTTACCCATTTGTCTTACAGCTCAAGTCAGTCACCTAATCTATGCTAACTTTACTTTCCACACAGAAGCCTCGAGCATTAACTTTGGGTCGCTAGTATTTAGATCCATTTTGTTATCCCATCAAGCTCTTCATTCTCCTGGTACGGCAAAGTTGTGATCTTCCCGATTAAAGGGCCATTAGTTTCCAGCAAGCAAGCTATTCCCGTTCATTTCATAACTGATCATCCTTGACTTGCGAAGGCTTGTTTTGAATTGTTGTGGATCTTCTCACTGCAAGGCTTGCTGCCAACATAGCATAAGAATGTGGAATTGGACTTTGCAAGTTGTTTCGCAGAACATTGACTGCCACTAGCGGTATGTACAGAAGCATACAGCATGCATAAAACATGGAGTCATATCCGGTACTGTAACGATCATTCTTCAAGTCCAATACAAAGTTTTTCTCTTGGTCATCTACTGATCTTCACTTAGAGCCTGTGGTTGTTCAGCTGGAGATCAGTAACTTCTAAAGAGAGCCTGGATTAATTTTCAGAATTTCCGCTTATGAAATCCTTCTGATGCTGGTGGTCTGTTACTTGCAAGCATTTTTGCGCGTTCTAGAGCTAGGGGGGACATTTTCTATCTGTGTGCTCTGCGTGTATCCTACATTACTGACAGTGCAGAGATCCCCAAGAGCAATCCCGAAAAATGGCTCTCGAGAAAGATTCGATGGCAAATCACAGGCTGCTATAGGATATGTTAGCTATGTCATCACACATTTTTATTGAAAGAATATGAGTCTGTTTCCAAATTTTTATGTTTGATCAGAGCTAGGGGACACTGAATACCTAGAAGATGTATTTCTTGGTTACTGTTCATAATCCTTGCAATTTGGTGATCCTTTGATTCGATGTCATAGGATTTACCCCGAAAAACAGGCATGGTACTCCTTGGGTTGAAAATAAATATTGTCCTTGTTCCTTAGAAGGATTGCTTGCTATTGCAAGACATCCAAATGTTTTCATATGCTCATAGTCTGGTTTCCTGTCAAATAGCTTTTCATAAGGACTAATGTTACCCACAACTACAGTTGGCAACCTATTTGTGATGTACACAACTGTTAATACACAATCACCCCAAAAATGCAGTGGCGATRCAGCTTGCATTCTAAGTGCCCTTGCCATTTCAAGCACGTTCTTGTGCTTCCTTTCCACTCCGCCATTTTGTTGTGGCCTGTCCACACAAGTGGTTTGATGAATAATACCTGCTTTCATTGTAAACTCCTTACATTGTCCCTCTGTGAACTCCAGGGCATTATRAGTTCTTAGGATTTTTACTTTGCAATCAAACTGCTTTTCTACAAATGCAACAAATGAGGATATAGTCTGAAATGCAMCTGATTTATGCTTAAGCAAATATACCCAGGTAGCCCTGGAGTAATCATCCACCAAGGTCAAGAAATATTTGTAACCTYCCCCTGTGCTTACTCTATAAGGATCCCAGATATATGCATGAATTAGAAAAAATTTTGCACTAGCAACAGTATGACTCACTTTATATGGCAACTTGGAAAACTTGGCCATTGGGCATGTCAAACACACCTCATCACAATTAACATTACTGAAGTCAATACAACCAGTTTGTTTGATTATGTTCCATGGTGCATGACCAAGTCTATTGTGCCACAACACCTTGTCATTAATTACATGTTTATCAAAACTACCATAGCTAGCACCYGAAAATTTAACACTATTGGCATTCAGCCTTTGATTACAGCTCTTATCAGCATTTTTCTTCAATACTTCATGTCTCACTTCAGACAAGGGCGTGTTCAACAAATAATATAGTCCCTTGTGTCCCTTGCCCACAACTTTAGTTGTCTTGGAATGAGAGTCKTGTATTATACACACATCAYGATAAAATATAGCTTCACAACTCTCTTCCTTCACCAGCTTATTGATAGATAGCAGATTGTGTGTAAAATTTGGCACAGGCATAACATTTTTCAGAATAAGGGAGTTTCTTAGTGTTATATCTCCAATATGTTCTATGTGAGCTGCATTTCCATTTGGCAGTTTAATT
>SNQN01005496.1:0-44079 GCA_008642245.1 Bassia scoparia | reverse complement strand
AAAAAGAGAAGAGATGACCTAGACAAGACCCTTCAAAGACTCTCTCAATCATGTCTAGAACCAGACCTAGACAAGACTCTCATGACTCTCTCAAACCATGTCTAAAACCAGACCTAGACAAGACCTTTCGAATTCAAAGACTCTCTCAAATCATGTCTAGAACCAGACCTAGACAAGACTCTCAATGACTCTTTAAACTATGTCTAGAACCAGACCTAGACAAGGTCTTCCAAATTCAAAGACTCTTTCAAAACCAATGACTCCTGCCCTCTCTCGATATCAAAGGTCACAAGTTACAAGTCAACATTGCATGCAAATTTTCGCTAGACATAAAAACAGACCTATGTCGTCACCAAGGTAGTCCTTAATCCTGAATTAGGGCTACTATTTTCAAGTCAATGCTCATTTCTTCGGAGCATGGGACGCGCCTGCATTTCTCCAGTCAGCCGAACGGAGAAATGATCGTCAAGGACTCAGACACATAAAGCACATCAAACCGCATGGGACATGGTTACAGGTAAAACTAACTTTGTTTTGCAGGTACCGGCGAAAGGGTAACTCAGGGTCGCAGAACGTCTTGAGTTGCTCTCCGTCCGAATCGAATACTTTGACTTTCGTCTTATGTGACTTACGTCTCTCAGACTCAGTCAAAGTGGGGTTCTGTAGACACCTGAAAATGTGTCTCCCCAAATGTAAATCGTGATGAACATACCGCGTCTCGCGATTGTTTCGACTCAGAAAAGATGCTTTGAACTCACAAAAGTTGGACATACGTGAGGTCGTACTCGGAACTATTGAGCAAAGGTCAAATACAAGGCAAACATATTTTCTTTCGGTTTTCCTCGATAAACTCAAAGGTTTTCAAACAAATTACGCTGGCGATTCTCGTGCTTTTTGTTTTTCATCGTGTTCGTCACATTTTTCTGAATCCGCAAATATTTTTAAATTATTTTTCTGATTTTTCTATGATTTTCTATGAATTTTGCAATGATAAATCGCAGAATACGCAGAAAATACGTGAATAATTAGAAATACTCCGGAAATACGTGGAGCTTCTAGAACATTTAGAACTCTTGCTTGGAGAGCAAGGGTGTCTAGGTACGTCGAATCAAGGGAAATCGCGAATAAAATCGGAGGAAATCAAAATATTTCGAGGTTTTTGGAAATATATACGAAATCATTGAGCGTATATACGCAGATGATGAGCGTATATACGCAGATGATGAGCGTATATACGCTCCATTTGCTGCGTATATAGCTCATTCATTGCATACGAAGTTGCAAAACCTTATGGAAAGTGAAGGAGCGTATATACGCTGAGGTTGACGATATACGCTCCCCACTGCGTATATACGCTCATCCTCAGCGTATATACGCAGGGTTTCCTTGCCTCGTTTTTGCCTCGTGCCTATAAATACTTGCTTGCCTTGCTCAGTCCGTCACACGACTTCACACTTCACTTGATACGACTTTCAATACACTTCACACAGACACAATTCCAAGACACATCTATTTCTCTTCTCTCAATCAAAACACTCAAAACACATTCTCTTTCGATTCAAAGCATCGATTCTCTTTCGAATCACAAGCGAAATAAGGTTAAATCTGAGATTACTCACCAAAAACCTCTTTTTCATCTTCTTTTTTAATTCCTTTTGTCTCTCTTAATTTGATTAACCATTGTTATGAGTTTTAATTCAATTAAAACAATGTAGAAACTCACTTGTTAATCGTTTCATGTAAATATGTAGGTTTTTTCTTTATTTTCATTGTTTCCATGGTTTTTGGTTTTCATTTATTATACATATTATTATTGTCAATACTAACGCGTTTGTTTGTCTCAATTAGCAATTCAATCGAAAGGCGATTCCTTTGGGTTTTAGTCTAACAATTTGATTGTTTGCAGTGACAAGGTAGGAGGACACAATCTATATTATTATGCTCACTAACCTTTGTTTTCATGTCTTGTTTATATTATATTCTATCACACTTGTATATATTGTTTAAACAAGACCGGAATTTAATCGCTTGTCACATTAAAGTCAGATAATCATGGACGACCGGTTTTCTAAGCACCTTATTAACATTGACTAACAATCAAGTGATCGCCTTATCCATTGTAGAAGTCTTGGTTTGTACATAATAGAACCCACCTAGTAATTAGTGCGCTTTCAAAGTCAAATCGATAAGTTTTCTTGAATTCAATTGTTATGACTCATGGAACTACAATGAGACGCAGTAGAGGCGCTACATGCGGGGCGAATTGGGTTACAGATCTGATTCGTACCATGTCCCCGAACCCACGACTGGTTACTTGATTGGACGTGGGGCCATTAATTTGGACAATGTTTCGCTCGGGCGTCCGTGAATAACCTATATAGGCACGGTGGCGATCCCCTCAATTCGACAACACACCCCAACGCATTCACATGCGGATTCCATGGCTCAACTCCATGACACTGAAGCTGAGGTCACGCCCCTCCTAAGGTGGGGCGAAGCCCTACACCGAGTCTACAAGAAAGGGATGAACTGGTTGCAACACTGAAAGAATTCCATGATGTTTTTTSTTGGTCATATGAAGACATGTCAGGGATTGATCTAGACATCGCACAACACAGAATTCCACTAATAGAGGGGCAAAGTCAGTCAAACAAAAGCTCTGTCACATAAAACTGGATGTTGCCCTTAACATTCGGTAGGAAGTCATTAAGCAACACAATGCAGGCTTCATTAAGGTCGTCAATTACCCTCAATGGATAGCAAATGTGGTTCCAATACCTAAGAAATATTGACGGGTTCGAATGTGTGTAGATTTTCGTGACTTAAAGAAAGTAAGTCAGAAAGACGACTTCCCTCTACCACACATAGACGTTCTCGTAGACAACACCACAAATCATGCCTTGCTGTCATTCATGGACGGGTATGCAGGGTACAACCAAGTCAAAATAGGCGAAGAAGAAATGGAAAAGACAACCTTCACCACTCCATGGGGGCTATACTATTACACTGTGATGACTTTTGGTCTTAAGAATGCAGGCGCCACATACCAACGAGCTACCACTACTCTGCCTCATGACATGACACACAAAGAAGTAGAGGTTTATGTCGACGATATGATCGTCAAGTCAAAAGACCACGAAGGACATACCCTTGCACTAAGGAAGTTCTTCCAGAGACTTCGACAATTGAACATGCATCTCAATCCGCAAAAGTGTGCATTCGGAGTCACTTCAGGCAACCTCTTAGGTTTCATCATCAACTCTCGAGGCATCGAGATCGATCCAACGAAGATCAAAGCGATCATGTCACTTAGACTGCTGCAAAATGAAAAGGAGATCCGAGGGTTCTTGGGTCGACTCTAGTACATCAGCAGGTTCATATCCAAGCTCACAATGGTCTGTGAACCCATCTTCAAGAAACTGAAGAAATGTGCATCCAAGAAATGGGATGATAGTTGCCAACGAGCTTTCGATAGGATTAAGGAATACCTCACCAATTCTCCTGTGTTAGCTCCTACTCGCCCTGGGCATCCGTTACGACTCTATCTTACGGCGACAACAACTACCTSTGGAGCAATGGTCGCTCAAGAAATCGACGGCAAGGAAAGTACTATCTACTACCTCAGCAAGAAATTCCTTTCATACGAGGAACGATACTCTACCCTAGAGAAACTATGCTTGGCTTTAGTGTGGGCATCGCGAAAGTTTCGACATTATTTGCTCACATATACCATACACATTGTATGCAAAGTAAATCCTCTGAAATAGCTCTTTGAAAAGCCAGCAGTCAACGGACGCATGTTTAGATGGATGGTTATGCTTGCCGAATTTAACCTTATGTTCGTGCAACGAAAAGCCATCAAAGGTAGTATTATCTCCAAGTTCTTAGCAGACTAAAAATGCCGCAGAGTACGAGGCATGTATTCTTGGACTACAAGCTGCTATTGCACATAACATTAAAAGATTATAGGTATATGGTGATTCCTTACTCATCATAAATGAAATTTCAGGCCGATGGAAGGTACGAAGTGAATGCCTTGCTCCGTATAAGTCCTATCTTGAGAGCATTGCATTCCAGGTAGATGAAGTCGAATACACCTACCTACGATGCGAAGACAATCAATTTGAAGATGCACTAGCAAAGCTCGCATTCAGAGTTCAGTGACCCAAATGCCATTAGTCATTGAACAAAGACAAAGAACCAGCATACATCTGCCCAACCTCGATTCGGAAGAGCCATGGTACATAGACATCAAAGACTACCTAGAAACTGGCGAATACCCTTCTAGCGCGACAAAAAGGCAACAAGGAGCTCTAAGGCGTCTAACATCTCAATATCTACTTTAAGGCGGAGAACTCTGCAAGCACCACTACAATGGTCTCCACCTACTTTGCATCACTCAATAAATAAGCAAAACAATCATGGAGCACGTCCATGACGGAATCTGTTGCACCCGCATAAATAGCAGGCTCCTGGCCTCTAAGATCATCAAGTTGGGTATTACTGGACCACCATGGAAAGGGATTGCATGCAATACGTCTGCACGTGCGACACTTTCCAAGTGGGTCGAAGCAGCGTCATATGCTAAGCTCTAAGCTAAGCGCGTGGCAAAATTCATAGACAGCAACATCATCTGTCGCTATGGGGTCCCACACGAAATCATTAGTGACAATGGCACCCACTATCAAGTAGAATGTGCGGATCTGATTGCTAAATATAAGACTTAACACCACAAGTCATTACCATATAGGCCACAAGCCAATGGGGCAGTTGAAGCAGCTAACAAGAATATCAAAACAATTATCTCTAAGATGACGGAGAATTATCGAGATTGGTCGCGAAAGCTACACTTCGCTCTATAAGGTTACAAGACCTCTTTTCGCAACTCAACAGGAGCTACTCCATTCTCACTTGTCTATGGTGCCGAAGCTGTTCAACRAGTAAAACTAGAAATCCCGTCTCTACGCATTGTCCTAGAAAGCAAGCTCRCAGAAGCAGAATGGGTAAGGGCAAGATTCGACGAATTAGCTTTGTTCGACYAAAAACGGCTAGCAGTCTTGCATGATGTGCAAGCATACCAAAAGAGGGTCGAATGGTAGTTCACAAGGCATCAAAGAAGGTGTTTTGGTTCTTAAAGCACTTCGCAAAATAGTCCTAGATCCTCGAGGCAGGTTTCGTCCTAATTGGGCAGGTCCCTATGATAAGTGCCAAAAATGGTCACATTTAGGCATTTATTTCTTCCTTATTTTGGCCAATATGTGTGTTTTCGATACCATTTCACTAACCTTTTGGTTAGATTTCCWCTTTGTTTAGTTTTGCAAAGCTTTGTTGGTTTTTAGTGGTTTTTATAGGTTTTTCTTTAGTTTTCTCTTCTTTTCTATCTTTGTACACTCAATTGCAAGCTTTMTGAGTYATTTGRAAGTTGCCTAGATGTGCACAWGTTYGTTTTAGYCCTTCCTACTTGTTGGTTTGGTTGTGGTTGCTTTGGTTGAGACTTAAGGAACTTGAACATTTGCTCTAACATCTTCTTCGAGCCATATCTTTTTGTATACATTGAAATTTTAGGTGAGACTTTTTGCATTGGAAAGTAGACTTCGGGAGCTTTCGAACGGTATATTACAAGCTGCAATCCGATCAACGAGCAAGAAGTTWTGGCCGTTCAACATTGGGTAGTTCAGCCAAGGTTTTGCACGCGCATCGAGGTTTGCCTGCGCGTGCATGGCACGCGCCTGTAGGGTCACCCCCTCATTCCAGAATGCTTTTCGAGTGTGCGCGCCTCTCCAGGGTATCCCGTGCGTGTGGATTTTGCCCGCGCCTCTGCCCACGTGTGGTGGCACGCGCCTGTTCAGCCCCTCGGCTTTCCAGAGAGTTTTTTGCATTTACGCGCGTCCCAGCCTTGCACACGCCCCCGCACACGCTTCTTGGGGTCGCACGTGCCTCCGTTCGCACCTCCCCTACCTCCGCCTGCAGACTTTTCCAGTAGCTTTTTGGAGCGTGCGCGCATGTTCTAGGTCACACGCGCCCCCATCCGCGCTTCCCTGCTTGCACGCGCGTCCGCACGCGCCTCTTCACGTGCCTACGTGGCGTCCAACTGCTCGTTGACTTTGACCCTGTTGACTTGACTTGGAAGAGTTTTGAAGCACATGTCTTATTTAGTAATGGCAAACTTGTAATTATGAGGGCTTGTATTTTGGGCTTTGTATATATAGTTCGAGGAAAGAGAAACTAAATGAGAGAGTAGTTTTAGTTGCATTTTAGAATAATTTTTAGATATCTTTTGTTCTTCAACTTCTTCTTCTTCAATCTCCATTTAGAGAGTTGTGAGAAAGCTTCAAGTTTCACTTAATTTTGCCCTAGAATTCTCAATTCTTACTCAAATCTTGCAATCTTTATATGCTTTTAGCCTAGAATTTTGAGGTAATTCCATTTCTAGTCTTAGATTTCAGTTTTATCGTTGTTTGCTCTTAGTTTTGCTTGATTTTTTTCATTTTTGCAACTTTTTGTGAGTATTGTTGATACGTTAGCTTTTGAATTCTTTTGTTGTTAGATTATTTCTACTTGTGTTTGTGAAGTTTTTGGTTGTTGTTTTGCTTGTTTTGGAGTAGTATTGAGTAGTTWCTTTAATACCCTTTTTGTTGATACAAGTTATGGCTTTAATGGCTTCTTCTTTATGGTTTTCCTTTTTTTCATGATTTTCTACTTCTAAGCATGTTGTGTGAGTAGTTTAGCAACTTAGGAGTGCTACAAGTCCCTTCTATAATCATTTCAATGCCAAGATGATATTAATAGTTCTCTCCAATCACCATATTTGCCTTGAATGGTGATTTCTCAAACCTTATTGCTTGGGATTTGGCCACCCATTGTTTTTGGGGTAAGAGGTGCCTAATTCAACCCTTTACAAGGGATTGTGAGGATTGATTTGGGTATTGGTTTGATTCTTGCTTGTTCAATTCTAGTAAGGGCTTGAGGGGACTTGGGTTTGAACTTGAATTGAGAGGGTTAATTAGTTGCCTTGGGAAATGCTTCRAATCATATTTCCAAACCAAGATTACAATAACCCTTTTTTATTGGAGTAGAACATACATTTTGATTGGCATTATTCCATCCTATAGAAGGTGACAACTAGCATCTCCTAGGTGATTTAGAATATTTGATTTTCCAAAGCTTTGTTTCAGGTTCTTCACTTAGTTAGTTTTCAATCAAAATTCTCTTTCCAAAGTTTGATTGCTTACCAAATTAGATAAGTTTGGACTTAAACCCCTTTGATTCCTTCCTTGAGGATCGACCCTTTACTTGCTACTATACTTGTGTATAGGTAGTAGTATTGGTTTACAAATATTATTTGATAGTGACCCGATTAGGCAATTTTCCCAATGACCCTAGTCGGGCACTCGTCACCCTACATTGTCAAGAAGAACTTACCAAAATGGGCAGTTCAACTAATGGACACAAATAGTGATAATTTCTACATCCTCACAACCTTAGACCAGCTCAAGAAGTACAATGTCTCAGGCATACACGCGCTCCGCGTCTCAACAATACCATAGCACCATGCATCAGAACTACGGATGGCTTGATTCCTTATGGGATATATACGTAAGCAGCCTCGCGCTGGGGCTCGGTCACAATAACAAGTGCCCTACTTGTTTTGGGATTAGCAAGTGAACAACAGGCAAGCAGCAATTAGACGAAAGTTTTCTTCAACATTCTCAAAGTAAAAACATTGTAKAAAAAGCAATGCAAGTTTGTAATTTATTACTACTTGTAATTAAATTTGAGCAACTACAACGCAAAAGGAAACTTCAACTTCCAAGTTCACTTATTACATGCAAAAGCGGCTCGCAGACCAATCACTTTATCAACTCATAAATAAAACAATTAAACATTAAATTAAACACGAGTTGTGGAAAAAAGCAATCACTCCTTCCTCTCCTCTTCTTMCTCCTTGGCATCATCCTTCTTTGCACTTGAGCTCTCACCTTTAGGCTTCGTCACCCATTTGCGTCTCTTGGGTCTATCTTCCACAACAGCCTTCCCTTTTCCTTTAGCATCACCTCCAAGAACCTCTTTGGGCCCAAGTCTTCTTTTAGCAACATTTGAGTCAATCCTCAAGGGAGGAAGTCTTTCTAGTCTATTCCAAACTAGCACCTTTTTAGGATCAAGTTTGTCCTTAGCAGAAAAAACCCTAGAGTTAGCTGCGGGGGTCTCAATAGAGTCACAATCTAGTCTCTTACTGTTGATATGGTCCTTCTGCTCTGCACGTCTTGCCTCAGCACGACCCATCACATCAGTGGTATTCATCCAGACACGGTAGTGAGCAGAAATCTTGTGTCACCTCGAGCAAGTGGAGACACCTCAAGTGTAGAATGGGATTCCTAGTATTTCACCCACTCTATTGCATTGCCCAAATGCAAGTGTTTATCCTCAGTACGAATTGCGTCAACAGTAGGAATAAGCTGAACTTTCCTGAATTGCCTCATCACCCTTGAAGGGAAATAAAAGGTCAACGCAGTCAAGCTAGCCACGCGCACATATGAAGACAAGCGAGTATGCACCATACTTCTAATACCCCACCAAGGGACAATCCACCGCTCGAGAATGCCACGGTCAACAAGGATAAGAATCCACTCATGCTGAGATTTTTTGACATGGACCCTTTTACGGGAAAAGAATCCRATAGCAAAATATTTGACAAGATTCTGGGGCGCCTCTACTAGGCTCAAACGCTCCATCAGCCAAATCTGTCATGAAACAGCAGCATGTGCAATATTTAGTCATCACATCAATAAACAAGCAATAATATTTGTATAAATGCACTATTTTGCAAATAGTCAGACAAAAATATTACACCTGCAATAAAACGGGGCATCGAGACAAGGGCGCATGCGCATCTTTCTTAAGACGGTCAAGCATCATGAATAACTCACTCGTGCACAATGACATAGGAGTACGGCTAGCCTCACATTGCTCAACAATAGAAATGATGCTAGCATGACCGACATTCGGCTTGCCATGAACAAATAAGAAACGCACAAACAAACAGATTATAATTGCACGTCTATGGTAAATTCTACTGTAAGAGGCATCACTAGCAATATAGTCAACTAAAGGAAGCAAGTCAATTTCTCGACCATGCACTATGCGTCGTGAAATACTTAGACTAAGTGTCAAGCATCGCTCATATTCGTTAACAAAGCGATCAGCTGTATTAGGGATAAAAGGGAGACTTACCACTGGCCAGGCAATAAATAGCACAAAGTTCCTCAAGCAAAGGAACAATTTRCTTGTCCCAAAGACGAAAGCAGTGCGTCAATGGGTCCCACAGGTTTATAGCAGCATAAAGAAGGTTTGTAACGAGACTTACATATCTTAAAGTCAAGAGAACATCACAATTCATCCTTGCAAGGTCCTCCCTTCACGAGCATCCAAGTTTCAAAGCACATCATTCAAAGCATTAGCAAAGTTTCTCTCCATTTGATTTGTTGCAAATTCTTCGATGTAATGAATTAAATGAAGTCTAAAGCAATGTAAGAGAGGTTTTTATGCACTAAGGAGGTTGTACTGAATGAATTAGGGCATGCATTAACCCCTATTTATAAGCAATTAGGCCGAACAAACTTGCCTAAAATTGAAATTCAAGAAAAAATGGCTCGATTTTGGGCATAATTACGCCCAGCCTGGGCGCTATTACGCCTAGTTTGAGCTAATTTTGGTCGATTTTGCTCCTTCTAGTTGCTCCCATGCACGATGGCATGCAATTCTTGGTCCAATCTAGGTCCTTCCCTGCATTTTCAAAGAGGAATGAGCCTACATTCGTCTCAAACAATGCAATAGAACATACGCGACAGCACAAGATTTAAATACATGCATTGCATATAGTTAGCAAGTTGTCTTTTGCAAATTGTAGTCAAAGCTCGACATTACAAAATGAGCTATGTCTAGAGTCGTACACAAGTCTAGGCGTATTTACACAAACACCCGAGTCTAAGCTAGAATCGAGTCAAGTCGAGTCAAGTTAAGCAAAAGTCAACAAATAAGTCTACGTAGGTCTAAGCTAAGTCCTAATATCAACAAATGCAAAGCTAGGGTCACCCCCCTTCCCTACAGGTGATAGGTACATCTACTGCTCGCGACATGTCAAAAAGCCGAGTGACGATAGCACCTGCAAGGTAGACTCGTCCGGCAACTCATGAGGGAAAGAAAATATAGCAGAGGTTCCTCGTACGGTAAAATAAGGCGAAGGTCCAAGCTGAGAACGGGAAGTCGAAGCTCCACCCCGGTTAGAGACTAGTCTCATCTGTGCATCCCCATCGACGTCAGCATCCTCCTCGTCGCCCTGACGAACCTCAAAGGATTTTCAAGTCAAAAATGAGTTCCTGACCCTGCAAAGCATTTAAATTACGAGATTTGGTGCACTTACCGAGTCTCTCAGCTGACAATAGGAGTGTCTCCAAGCATCTATTACTCCTAGCAGCCTCATGACGCCTGCCTAAGGCATCTATTTCGCAAGATAGGCAAGTCAGCACATAAGTGAATACTAGCATGAAAAGACAGAATCAAACAAGTAAAGTGTTCCCTACTTGACCAGCTCTAGAGGCTTCGAGTTCTGAGCATGCCTAGCAGCCGGAGGAGCAAGCCCAATGAACTCATCCAAGCCAGGACATATCCTCAAGTCAGCAAAGGGGATCTCACCGAGGTCGTAATTAGGCTGCACAAGCCAAGTCAAAGTTAGTGCACAACTAACAGAAAGCAAATGCAAAGAAAAGGTGTGGATAAGCAAGACTGATACCTCAACAACTAGCTCGAATCGGGGGGCTAGTCGCTCCTCAATGAAACGCGCACAAGCGTCCTAACCCCTCTCACCAAGCAGGAGATGGTACTCCACCGCCTTGCCATGACTCAAGTCATTGGACAACGTGGTGACTAGCAAATCGTCATCCATCATAATGTTTAGAGGATCCTGAGGCACTGTAGGCTRAGAAAAGCTATGTTGCCTGACCACACGCTCCCTAAGGTACCAGACAGACCCTTAAGGTCCCCAAAAGAGGCACCACCTTTTAGCAATCTCGGCCGCCACAGCGAACCTCATCGGCCTCGCGTTCCCCACTCGCATCCATGGGCGCCGCTCCATCTGCAGCAAAATGTGGTTAAAATCACAAAGCATTCAATGAAAACATACAAGTAAAAGGCAGCAAAACTCACCTCAGTTGGGTTCAAGCGGCGAAAAATCCTCTTCGGCTACTGGAGCCCACCAGTCCAAGACGGAGTGTCTCGGGGTGTCCATCGCATCATCACAGGCCATCGAGCAGGCTGTGCGTGGGGAGAATACCTAGGCACCAAGCCCATGTGTGGAAAGTACTCGTAAGCCCAGAACTGCAAATACAGCTAACAGGGTCAGCCCGCATGGATAAATCAAATGCAAATAAGGCGGTAAAAGTCAAAGAAAATTACCTTGAGCACGCTCCAACAATTAGGCAGTGCAGGAATTGCAGCGCCATCCAGCTGACGGCAGTATAACCTCATACAAAGCATCAAAGCAGCGCAGCCAAATCCACCCCAGTCATAAGAGGAAACAGCAGAAAGATCCCAGAATGGGGAGAAAGCGAAGCTGAACTCTGCTCCCCGCGCCCTTATCAGGACACAACGCCGTGCAAAGCATCACTAGGGTAAAAATCCTAGCTGACTTCTCATCAGTGGAGCCTGCCAGCTCCAGACCATCCATGAGCACGCTTTGTGACGCTCGGTTATCCACGCTCTCAGCTCGCAGGCGAGAAGCAATCGGACCCAGCAACTCATCCAAACGAGGATCAGAAAGCATGATCTCGTTATCTAAAGGGACAAGCTTTTCAGTGAAAGCAAGCCTAGTCAGCATGGCAAAGTCGTAGGYGGTCACAGGCATTTCCCCCCATGGGAAGTGAAAGGTGTTCGTGGTATCCCAAAACCACTCCATCAGGCCGAACGCCGGGATCCTAGGAGCAAGCGAATATGACTGACTGGTCTGGTTGAGAACGAATTCCTGAAAGTCGCATCGCCCGAGGATATCCTATACTCCTCCATGACGCTCAAAGCACTCTCTACAGAAGAGATCACCAACCGTATGAGAGGTCCCGTACGTCTGGGTACGGTAGTCACTCTACACAAGGGATGACACGAAAGTTAGCAAACAAGGCAAAACAAAAGCTAACCAGACAAACAAAAGCCACATACCCGTCCATTCCTCGGATGAACAGAAATGTGGTAATCCGGGAAGTAGCACAACTCAGAGTTAACCCAATCAGTCACCCTCCACCTCTGGTGGGAACTGCGCACTTGCTTTCCTCTTTGGACTAGCATGCTACAAACAGAATAGAGCAAAGATTCAAAAAACAAACGGGCAGCATAACGGTTAAAAATGGGCATTTCCCATACAAACAAAAGGCCCTCCGGGGGCTTACAGCTAACCAACACAACCATGGTCGAAGGAAATGCACAATTTCCTAATAGTTGGAACAATTCCTAACAGTTAGAACAATAGGCAAGCAACTAGAAACGTGAGAAAGATCACTTCTTCTCCCCAGTGAATATACATACCTAACGAAATGCACGATTCCACTCACAAATTCTATATGCAACAAGGATTTCAAGAAGGTGTATACACTCACTCATACGCCATTATCCCCAATTTAGCAAGCGATCACCATTAACAAGTACTTTTTCAAGCTTTAAGCTACTTACAATGGTGAAATCATACATGGGCATCCACCTTGTTGCAAATAAGCATGGAAAGGTTTATTCTATCACCAACAAGCAAGAATAAACAAGGTATTGGGCATAGCAAACTACTATTCATCATCTTCTTCAAGTAAGGATAGTAAGCTTACAATGGCATAACTCATTCAAATTTTCACCAAATTTGATGAAACAAGTTGCAACAGACTCACATAAGCATTAATAATCCAAAGCATTCAACAATTTCAAGCATACACAAGCAAGGGAGAAAGCCTCAATTCAATTGCACAAATTGACAAGGCATATTCAAATAGCATGATTTGAGTATTAAATTGCAACTTACAAGTGAATTTTAAGTTTGGAGTAGTAAACTTATTTGAATTTGGGATTTGATGAGCAAACAAAACCTTTCCAACCAATTCCAAGGTGTAGCGATGGAGTTTAGAGAGAGCTTGCAACAAACAAAGCAAAGAGAAAATGACAAATGAAGCTAAAGTGCTATAATAAGGCACGATTTTCGGCCAAAATAACCAAAATACTGGGCGTAATTACGCCCAGTTTTGCGTTATTTTTATCACGATTTTTCGAGCTTTTCTCATGGGCCCACTTGTGTACGCGCGAAGCCCGTTGCGTTTAAATCTCGTTAGTACTTCCCAAGAATTCCAACCAACTTTCAAATTCATGCACAATGACCAAAATGCCCCTAAGCAAGAAAAATAGGCCTGAAAGTCATCAAATCGCTACAAAAATACACCTACAGAGGTAAGACAAGCCGTAAGCAAATGCAAATTCACAACGAAGCAATAGCCACGATCAAGTGGACGTCGAAAGCAAATCAAAGTGAAAGCAAGCATTTACAAAAAGACATTGCTATACGCAATCGTGGCTATACGCGACATTACCTTCATTTGAGTTCTCCTAGACGACTAGCCGAGATGGGATATAATAGATAAAGCACGCACTAGCAAAAAGACTTTTGTTTTACGCGATTGTGGCTATACGCAACGTTACCTCCATTTTAGTTCTCCCGGACAACTAGCCGAGATGGGATACAACAGATCAAGCACGCACCAGCAAAAAGACATTCGCTGTACGCGATCGTGGCTATAGGCTGCGTTACCATTATGTTAATCTTCCCAGCCAACTAGCCAAAATGGGATAAAGTAGATCAAGCAAGCACAAAAGTCCAAAAGCAACCATCGATACGGACACCATTTCATCTTCCCCAAAGGAGTCCATACGGAAGCACCGATATGGACACCGTAGAAATTCCCCATGAAGTCATAACAGAGGCATCGGAATGGACGTTGAGATAGTAGTTCCCCAGGAAGTCCTAACMGAAGTATCGAGGCGGACAACCTGTTAGTAGAAAATCCCCAATGGAATCAAAACCATAGGTGGAAATTCCCCCAAAGATCACCAGTGGAATCAGAACCGTAGGCAGAAGCACGGAGCCCCGGTGGAATCAAAACCATAGGTGGAAACATAAGCAAAAGTTTTAGCAACAGAGACAAGCAAGCAAGCAACATGCAACCGCAAGTACAAGTAAAACTACCGTATTTGTTTTGCAGGTACCAGGTGGTTTGACGAGATTTTACTCTCTGTAAACTCAGCCAAAGTGGGGTCTTATGTAGATAAATACATTTATCCCTATCCTAAACAGCCAACAATAAGACACCCCTCGCAACACACAAGTCAAGTCGAGAGAGCTAGGACCCTGACATGCCCTAAAAAGGCAGATTCCCTTACCACCTAAAAAACCAAGTTTTAATTTTCTAATAATTTTAACTTATTTTTAAACATTTTTCTAGAATTTTTTCAGAATTTATCTAAGCATTTCGGTAATTATTCGGAATTTTTAGTAATTTAATTAATTTTCCGATAATTAATTAAATTATGAAAACAATTCAAAAACTCACGAAATTTTAGCACAACACACTATTTTTCACAAGGAATGTTTACATGTTTTTTACATAATTTTTCGATTTATGGTTTAATATTTGAAGGTTTCCCTAAGGTACTCAAGAGGGGGGGTGAATTGAGTGCCTATTAAAATTTTCGATTGTGTACTGTTTTAGTAGAGTAGACTAGTTGGACTGGTCTCGCAMCGGAATAAGTGTTAAACAGTACGTAGAACGATATCGAGCAATAATAATAATGACAAACACATTTAACGAGGTTCACCCAACTCTGGGCTACGTCCTCCTATCCTAGTCACTTTTATTAATTCTACTCCGAAATAACAAAGCAACTCTCACTCACAATGTACGTGAACTCACACATACAATTGTCACCCCACACTCCACCTAAGTGTGCTAGATCGCACTTGAACTCACAAGCACTCGCAACTGAACTCACAATTGCTACCCAATCACCAACCCCTTCGTTGGTAATTCAATACAACTCACTTATCTCTCAACTACTCACTTTATGAGTTTACAAGAGTATTTGATCGCTCAATATGTGTGCACTCTTGTGTATGAACGATGCTTGCTTGATCTACGCTTTGGACTTTTTCTCTTTCTTTCTTTCTCTAA
This sequence comes from Bassia scoparia, assembly GCA_008642245.1. Classification (NCBI taxonomy): domain Eukaryota; kingdom Viridiplantae; phylum Streptophyta; class Magnoliopsida; order Caryophyllales; family Amaranthaceae; genus Bassia; species Bassia scoparia. The sequence goes on along the minus strand of SNQN01005496.1, from coordinate 28,834 downwards.
AAAATATACCTTTTAAGAACGTCGTGGAGAGAAGTAGTAATTCGTGAGTCTATATGCATGGATATTTATAGCCAAAGGCCTAGCAATTACAAGTGATGCAACCCTAGAATATAAGAGATAAATAAAGATATATCTACTTCTTATACTTTAGGAAAGTTCCATAAGATATTATTCCATACTTAGATGATATAATATCTTATGTTACTTTAATTGCATCTCAAGTAATTACCATATATCCAAACATATATTCTCACCAGATCATCTTTGAAGTTTCCATAAAACCGTTTTAAAGAAAAACTTTTCAAAAAATATTTTTAAGAAAACTTTCCAAAAATCTTTTTTTGCTCGACAAGATAATCCGCGTTGTGAGAACAGTACAACTGTTGTCTTTAGGACAATGAACTCGCAATAACTGAGTAGAGGCTGCTAGATGAAGGGGGTGCTGTGCACTACTTCACCCTTACCCTTGTCCCCTAATCCAGACCTTTGGTGCACTACCAGACATGGAGTCTTTCGCCTTGCTTTATGCAATTATAGGCAAGGCTTAAAACGGGTTCCGCAGCTTTCCAAAAGATGTGCCGTGGCGACTTCCTTTACTCATTTCGAGTATAAACGCACAACTCCAAGCATACTCACAATATGCAAAAGCAAGAATTCAATTCTAGCAAACAAACCGAGCCGCCCTTAAATTTTACCCCTCGGAGTAGAGGCACCGGACCCAGTTCGACCAGATGATGCCCCGGCGCCCGTACAAGCACCTTCCCCTAAGTTTGAGGAGGTTTAGGTTCTCACTAGGTTAGGTCGACTCAACACTTCCACCGACCAGCCAAATGCTGAGGTCACACCACATCCGCCGCCTCCTCCCAGGAAGAGAATCTCATCATTAAACAGTTGAAGAAGGTAAAGGCAGATGTGAACATATGGAAACTCATAGTGGCTTCCAAAAGTCATCGCAATGCCCTTCTCAAGGCACTCACTCGAATGAATGTGCCTAATGAAACTACTCCCGAAGCAATGGTGGGATTAGTCATGCGAGATTCTTATGCTCCCTCCATTACCTTTTCAGAAGAGGATCTCCCAATGGAAGGAAGCGATCATACCAAAGCTCTCTACATTAATGTCATTTGCAAGAATCTCCACGTGCCTATGATGTTAGTTGACAACAACTCCACAACCAACGTATGTCCAGTAAGGACCGCACAGAAGCTAGGTATCTCTCAAAGTGAGATGCAACCTCGCAATCTGTCTATTCGAGCTTATGACAACAACAAGAGGGTGGCTCAACATTACTACAGGGTCGGTTGAAAGAAGGGTCTGATTCCATGTGATTGACACCAAGCCAACTTTCAACTTGCTACTAGGACGACCATGGCTTCACGAGCTAGGTTTCATCCCTTCTACACTCAGCCAAAAGGTGAAATTCATTCTGGAAGGTGAGCCCGGCCATCACCATCGATGCATCTCCCATGAGAATTGAAACAATTGAGCAACCCATAATCCCTGACGAGCATGATGAGAACAAAGAAGACTTATGGGGTTTTACCGTAGCAGTCTTGGAAGAAGACAAGGTCCCTTTTGACTTCCATCCACATTCCAACTTGGTGGTCAATGCACTCCTACGAGATAAGGGGCACTTTTTCGGGATAACACTCGGACTGCGCAAAGCAAAAGCAAATCCCTTTCGGAAACCCATACCGAAGAATGATAGGTTTGGTCTAGGGTGCATTCCTTCAGAGCATTTGAAGTTTGTACGCAACAAAGTTTCTAAGAAGAAGGACAAATACAACATAACTCTCGGTCCATATCCACTCATTCTCAATGGACAGTTCATCAAGGAAGGGGATGTGTTTCCGTACTACGAATTKCCGGAGCACATCACAGGAACGAATGGCAATAAGTATCCAAGACTTGAGATTTTTAGAGACTGTAACTTTGTAGACGGGGATCTTGACCCCACAAAAAAGGCATCTGCCCTAGATGGCCTCAAAGCACAAGGCCTGGGACTCCTATTTGGCCAAGAAATCACCCTTTCAACTGAACAAGGGGTTTTCGTGGCAATGACAAAAGAAGCGTTCGACCCCACTACTCTCATCACACCAATCGAAGGCTTCGTTCATGGTTGGTGCAAAACCGTGAAGATAATTACTCCAGGAGGCAAGGTCATCAAGTGCACCATAGGCGAAGGACCAATGCTCGAGGATTCTGAATCTGAGACTGAGTCTGATTCTAGTGTCGTAGGAGCTAGGATAGCTAGTCCTATGGAGTGTCCTCCAGAGTCTGTCAAGGAGCCTAGCATCCCCCTCTCCCTCGTCAATCAAGTCTCTTCAGTGACAAACTTATCTGTACTCTCTTCAGAGTTTAATAATATGCTCATTTCTGCTTACTCCTCTTTTCCTTCTATGATAGCTTTAATTCATAACTCGTAAACAAACAAAACAACAATGAGTTAATAAAGGCAATGGAAGAGCACAAAAAGAAAACTTCCGTCATTGAGCAAATAGAAAAGGTAGACATCTCCAACAATGCACGCCTCAGGAGATACAGATTGGTCTGACACTGAGTCCGTAAGAAAGGGATGAACTGGTTGCAACACTGAAAGAATTCCGAGATGTTTTTGCTTGGTCCTATGAAGACATGCTAGGGATTGATCCAGACATCGCACAACACAGAATTCCACTCATAGAGGGGGCTAAGCCAGTCAAACAAAAGCTATGTCGCATGAAACCGGATGTTGCCCTTAACATTCGGCAGGAAGTCATTAGGCAACACAATGCAGGCTTCATTAATGTCGTCAATTACCCTCAATGGATAGCAAAAGTGGTTCTAGTACCTAAGAAAGATGGACGAGTTCGAATGTGTGTAGATTTTTGTGACTTAAACAAAGCAAGTCCGAAAGACGACTTCCCTCTACCACGTATAGACGTTCTTGTAGACAACACAATAAATCATTCCTTGCTCTCACTCATGGATGGGTATGCAGGTTACAACCAAGTCAAATGGCCAAAGAAGACATGGAAAAGACAACCTTCACCACTCCGTAGGGGCTATACTGTTACACTGTGATGCCTTTTGGTCTCAAGAATGCAGGCACCACATACCAACGAGCTMCCACRACTCTACTTCATGACATGATACACAAAGAAGTAGAGGTTTATGTCGACGATATGATCGTCAAGTCAAAAGACCACGAAGGACACACCCTTGCACTAAGGAAGTTCTTCTAGAGACTCCGACAATTCAACATGCGTCTCAGCAAAAGTACGCATTCGGAGTCACTTCAAGCAAGCTCTTAGGTTTCATCATCAGCTCTCGAGGCATCGAGATCGATCCAATGAAGATCAAAGCGATCATGTCACTTAGGCCGCCGCAAAATGAAAAGGAGATCTGAGGGTTCTTGCGTCGACTCTAGTACATTAGCAGGTTCATATCCAAGCTCAGAATGGTCTGTGAACCCATCTTTAGGAAACTGAAGAAAGGTACATCCAAGAAATGGGATAATAGTTGCCAACGAGCTTTCGACAGGATCAATGAATATCTCACCAATCCTCCTGTGTTAGCTCTTGCTCGCGCTGGGCATCCCTTACGAGTCTATCTTACGGCAACAAGCACTGCCACTGGAGCAATGCTCGCTCAAGAAGTCGACAGTAAGGAAAGTGCTATCTACTACCTCAGCAAGAAATTCCTTCCATACGAGGAACGATACTCTGCCCTAGAGAAACTATGCTTGGCTTTAGTGTGGGCATCGCGAAAGCTTCGACATTATTTGCTCACACATACCGTACACATTGTATGCAAAAGAGATCCTCTAAAATACTTCTTTGAAAAGCCAGCAGTCAACGCACGCATGTGTAGATGGATGGTTATGCTTGCCGAATTTAACCTAGTTCGTGCCTCAAAAAGACGAAGTCCTTCCTGAGGACTTCAACTTTTCAAACGAAGAACTTATGATGACCGAGGAAGACAGTTGGTCGTTATACTTCGATGGTGCATCTAATCAAAAGGGATGTTGAGTTGCAATGCTTCTAGTCTCACCACAAGAGGAGCACACCCCCAGTATCCGTCAAGCTTTACTTCGAGATTACTAACAATGTCGCAGAGTACGAAGCATGTATTCTTGGATTGCAAGCCGCCATTGCACTCAACGTTAAGAGATTGTKGGTATGTGGTGATTCTTCACTCATCCTAAATCAGATTTCAAGTCGATGGAAGGTGCAAAGTGAAAGCCTTACTCCGTATCGATCAGTCCTATCTTGAGAGCATTGCATCCCAAGTAGACGAAGTCTAATACACCTACCTACGACGCAAAGACATTCCATTCGCAGATGCACTAGCAAAGCTCGCATCCATGATGCGAATCCCGAGTTCAGTGACCCAAATTCCCTTAGTCAGTGAACGAAGACAAGAACTAGCATACTTTTGCACTTTAGAAGAAACGAATGAGGTGCCCAACCTCGATCCGGTAGAGCCATGGTACAAAGACATCAAAGACTACATACCTTGAAACTGGCGAATACCCTTTTAGTGCAACAAAAAAGCAACAAAAAGCTCTGAGGCATCTCGCATCTCAGTATTTACTTCAAGGCGGAGAACTCTACAAGCGCCACTACAATGGTCTCCACCTACTTTGCATCACTCAACAAGTAAGCAAAACAATCATGGAGCACGTCCATGATGGAATWTGTGGCACRCACATGAATAGCAGGCTCCTGGCCTCCAAGATCATCAAGTTAGGGTATTACTGGACCACCATGGAAAGGGATTGCATGCAACACGTCCGTACATGCGATACCTACCAAAAATGCTCCAATGCACAGCATATGTTCCTCCATCTCTCATATCCACATTTGRCTCTCCGTGGCCTTTCTCTACATGGGGAATAGACATAATAGGGAAGATTACGCCGCCGGGGCAAGGAGGTCACAAATTCATACTTATGGTCATAGATACTTCACAAAGTGGGTCAAAGCAGCGTCATATGCCAAGCTCCAAGCTAAACCYCTGTCAGTTAGTTGTGAACTTGTGTACTTGAGAATTATGATTAATCTGCTGGAACAGTATGAGACTAGCTCCTTGGGTTCTTAATTGAACTCAAACTTTTGAAAAAGTTCCCAAACTTAATGATATTTTTGCAGGAGGAACTTCATGGTTTGTCGTCATCAAAAAGGGGGAATTTGTTGAGTTCCTACCTTGAGTTTTGAATGGTAGGATGACAAACCATTTTGTCCTAAATTATATATGCAAGTTTCAGTTTGCATGTGCATGTATAAGACACAAGTTCAAAGTTTGTAAAGACGAAGCTTATGAAGTTAAGTCTCGAAGATTGCATGAAGACCATGCTTTCAAAAGACATATATTTAGGTCTTAGTTGCAATGTAAGTAGTTTTTGGATTGTCTAATGCACTATAAAGGTCAATATTAAAGAGTTTAAACTAGTTGAATATAATAAGTAATTTCGGTTGCTTATTATATACAACTTCAAGTAAGTTGAGATGACTGGAATAGTTTGGGAACACTTCCAGACTAGTCCTCTCAAGCTTACTTCTTAACATCCATATTTTTGGAAAGTTTGTCTCTGCGTAAAATTGATTTTAAAAATAAACGGATGGTAGGGTTATTGCGCAAGAAAGTTCCTTAAGTATGGTAAGTATATTGTTGAGCTCATAACTAATTTTATTTGATTACAAATAAAATCAATGGATATATTTTRCGTGAAATATTATTTTATTTCCAAGGAAAATATATCCTCATGATCTCATGCAATATACTTACCAAAGGCTTACTTAAGAGGACGGCAATGCACACAAACCCTAACACTTTTACACGAGCCTTTTTCGAGAATTCAAATTGCAAAAGCTCTCTCTCTAAGATATACCTAGCATTAATCCAATACTACACTTAGGTATCAATTTACTCTCATTCTAAGCATTAAGACAAATTGAGAGACAAAGCGTTGTCATTTAAGCAGATTGTGAGTTCAATTTGCTTGGGAACTTGGTCAGGGATCAAGTTCATTTGAATTACCATAGTTGGTGATTGGGTAGAACTTCCATAGGTGGAAGTTAGGGATCTGTTCATGCATAGGTGCGTAATCAGATTATGTGTATTCTTTTATTATTTAGAGGTGATTAATAAAAGAGTGTGTGAGTGGAGGACATAGACTTATTAGAAGTCGAACCTCGTTAAATCCTTGTGTTGTTTATTTTTGTATTTACTTTCCGCTGCTTAGGGACTGGTTCTGAACTAGTCTCCCGTAATCGAAAAAATCTATAACACTATTACAAAACTCAATTTACCCCCCCCCCCCCTCCTTAGTATAATCTGTACTTTCAATTATCAAAAGCCAAATGTCACCAAAGATAAAGTCATCACACTGTCAACAAATGGGCCAGCAATTGAATCTGCTAGTCTTTCGTAGTTTCATTATTTTGGGCATCTTCAACCTGAAATGAGAACCCTAAGAATGTGTTAAAATCATAAGAGCTATTGAACATTAAAATTATTCGTCAAAAACTAAAGGCATTCACAATTATCCATGACACTTTTTATCAAATTTTAAGAAAGTTTCAAAATGATATCTGCACAGGTTTAGGGCTGCAATAATAGGAAATCACTGCATTACTCACTATTTTTGAGAGCAAGTTCAACTCTCAAAATTATATTCCTATGCACGGGGTTAAAAGAAATGGCATGCATCAAACTCTGATATTATAGTAAGTGTGCAAGAGATATGAAACCAAAGGTGCTAATAACATAAATGATCGAGCACAAGAGGTTAAAAGTTGAGCCACATTAGCATCACGGAGAACTAAACAAGTGAGAAAAGATAAAGAAAACTTATTTGAAACTTTACAAAAAATGGCTCAACAAATTAGCACTAATGCTAAGGGGAAAAAAACCTACAATTGTTGAGCATTCCATATTCCATAATCCAWACTCCATGGTGAATAATTGATGATATGTCCCCTTCATCTCCTAAAAAGTTTAGAAAAGAAGATGAAAAGGAAAAACATAACCCACAGTTCTGKTTAGCATTTAGCTCTAAGACTAAAAATCTAAAATTTCTAAATTAAGCATCTTTAGGTTATCACTCAGCACAAGAAAGCATCACTAACCTTTATATTTACAAATTAAATCAACCCCTTTGACTATCCGGACCTAGGAAACAGCCACGAGCTTGCTAGTGTCATCAAGAGAAAACTGAGAAGATTGAGGGCATATAAATTCGGCAGATAACATGTATTCAACAGCAACCTGAGCTAAGAGTGCGCTACATGAATGGACTAAAAAAGCTACCTGGAAGCTAGTTATTCTTCTTAAGGGCACCTTCTTCTTAGCATGTAAAGATATCTGATTGGTCATTTGTGGTCGATTTTCTGAGAATACAAACACCAAAGAAATATTGTTAAAATGATTAACCCGCCTTAAGTTGTCTTTATCATGAAAGACCAAGGCATTTAACATATGTACACAACTAAAAACCATTAATAGCATAAAACTGAAATCCAATTACCATAGAAAATCCTTTGGAATTAAGGAAAATGAAATATATACTCTGTGTATATTATATTATTATATCAACAAACCACACTTTAAAAAAAGAATTAGAAGTCCAAATTATATCTTCATCAGACCATGTATTGCAAGGTAAATCCTAAACTTCCTAATGAATGGGAAAATGATCAATTTCATAGAATCCACGACCTTCATTTTACACCTAGTCCAGAACCACACATCCAATGCTTCATAAGCATGCCCTAAACAGCTTCAATTGCAAACATACACTATCTAATGGGAGATGAGAAAAAACTTCAATACTAATGGATACTTGGTCAATTGAAGTGATTGATAAAAGGATCAAATAGTTTAGTGGGTTACTCTCCATAAAGAGAACTATATATATATATATATATATATATATATATATATATATATAATATATATATTATATATATTATAGATTGAATATGATGAAAAAGTCAATAGTTTAGTGCGAGTCTCTCCACAAAGACACATACACAAAAGATCTTTCTGTTTTAACAAAATGTCAGGATTCACTTCATAATCTAATAATCTCAAGTATAATAAAAATATTGCAATATGATGAAAATTCAATGGACTAAATCTTAAACTCCTCCAAGTCACATGAAACTACCAGAATCCCATGTAAGCCTAACGATTCATCTACATGCACGMKGCTATGCCATTTTATCCCATTGAAGTAAGCTCCTTTTACAAACAGCTCAAAATTCCTAACATAACTCTGTTGAAAGAAGACCTTAAATTCAGATCAATTCCACTTAATCTAGAGAACATGTCTGTCGATTTGCCGAAATTGAGCATATTATCCACCATTTTGGCTAGTATATTGGTCAAATTCTTTTTTAACTTAGTAGGAACACATCATCATTCTGCTTACACTCTTATCATCAATCTATAAATCTAATCAATCATACAAATTCAATCATTTCATGCCTCTTTAACATTTACACACTTCATGTAGGAACACATCATCATACAAATAATTACACATGCAATATATAAATTTATACAAATAACTGATTCAAAGTAAGCACTAACACATAATTAGCAAGCAATTGTAACAATTATCATTGAATCCCAATTAAGAAACAGATTATCACCTCATACAAAACCATTTTCTATCAAACAAAATTCAAAAAATTATCAAAAATACCTTATCCTCAGCAAGAAAAGAAAGCTACAAAAGAATCTACAAAGGCTTAGTACCAGCAGCCATAACAACAAACTCAGCAATTCCCTTGTTAAATCACCGTTGTTGAAAATGTCGTGCTTCTCCTCTCTAAACCTATGCTTTGCAGTTTGAAAATTTACATTTTGATTATTTCAAACTTGAACATTGTACAAAATTCAATGAAATTTAAAAAACTACGGACAAAAACATAATAAAATCTTAATTTCAATTGATGGACCTTTTTATCATCATCAACGAGATCCCTTTTTAGTGCATTTGATGCCGATCTTCTTGTTCGAAGACCACCATTCTCACATAAACATATTTAATTTTTTTTAAAAAGGGACTAAATTGATCTGAAGATGATTTGCGGATCCACTCGAACACAAATAACCAAAAACATAAACCGAACAACAAAAACCCAGAAATAAAAAACCAACCAACAATAAAAAAAAACCTGAAATCGAACTCAGAAATAGAAAGCTAAAAAAATTCATCTTGAAAACCTTAAAATTCCAAGAAACGATCAAACGAAAACTCACCTAATATGAACCAACAACAATTGAACAATCGATGTAGCTACTTGAAAAAAAACTCAAAATCGCAATCTCCCCAAAATTTTGAAAAAAAGAAGATATAAGAGAATCAATGGAACCCTAAATTCTCTGAAGCATTTCAAGCTATTACACTTTGCTTGTCTTTTTTAACTCTCAAAAACACCAAATTTTGGTATAAAAAAAAGTAAAAAACAAAAAAACCTAAATCAATAAAAATAAAAAATTTAAAGCACCAATGTCAAAGAGAAAGCAAGAAGAAACCAAATCAAATAAATTTAAAACCCTAAAATAGATAAAAACTTACAAATTGCAAACCAATCTTAGGATCATCAACAAGCTTGAAATCGAATTGATAACCATGAGAACAGATCTGAAACCAAGTATAACACCTTGAAAAAACAAGTGTAATATAAGCAAAGGAAAACCGCACAGAGAAATCGACCTTAATATGGAAGAACCAAGCCTTTGGAATATGGAAGAAGAGGAGTGGGAGAAAAAATGACATGAAGATGAATAAAGCCACAATCTTCGAAGGAAGAMATTTGAGTGAAAAACAAAACCCTAAATATAATATTAAATCAAATTAAAAACCCTAAATCAAACAACCGAACACCCACGAACAAACCCAAAAACAGCAATCAAACACACACAAGCGTCTTATTTTGAAAAAGATTTCGTAAAATATTTCTTCAAGATCTATTTTATAAAATATCTTAGTAGTTGGACTATTAGGTGAATATTTATGGTTACCATAATTCTAGAGTATTTATCTTATTTGATTTTATCCTTGTGATAAAACCAAATAAGATACTTCGTATATACTTTCCTTAAGTCACATATATGCTTGTTGACCAAGTTTGTGTGATTTAAGGAAAGTAGGGTTATGCATCCACACCTATATATACTCACCTATATGTCCATATTCCATATCTCGCTCACAGATTGAAATTGAGCATATTTGAGAGCCAAACCCACTTAAGCACAAAAACCTTTCATCGAGTCATATACAAGAGCATTTTCGAGCTTAAATCAATTTTCCCTTTATTAGCTTTTAAGAAGCGAGATCAAAAAGAGAGTTCTTGATTATTGTTAAGATCTTCAACAGAGGGGTTAAAGATTGGGTGAGTGTTTGTGAGTTCAAACACGAGGGAATTATGAGTGTAAGTCGGGTGCACACTCGGAGTAGAGTGTGGGGTGTACTGGTTCCTGGAGTAGGAAAACAGTAGGGTATGTGTTCTTTATTTTTCGGAATATATTAATAAAAGAGGATAGGGTAGGAGGACGTAGGCCATAGTTGGCTGAACACCATTAAATCTTGTGTCTTCTTTATTGATTTGCTTTACTTTTCGTTGCGTACAAGAACCAACCCTCCCCCCCCCCCCCCCAATTCACCCCCCAATAACCAAAAATAAGGAAAAATTGACCACAAGTATCAAACACTCAATTCACCCCCCCTCTCTCTTTAGTGTTTTAGAACCTTCACCATTGAACTTAAGAACTTAAGAACTTAAGCATACTCCTAAGATTTTATGCAAATTAGAGAGGATTTTTCCCCCCTACTTTCTTCAACTCTATGAAACATCTTCCGGTGCACTTGCCTTATGAGGCAAAAGTCGGTGGCCTTGTTTTAATCTCGATGGATGTATCCATTTGTAAGGTATAATCAATATCCTATTCTTGAGTTTTGTCAAGAAATATATTGACTTACTAGTTTAATTTCTAATAGATATTTTCTTCTCTTATAAAGGTTATTTAATCACATAAAAAGAAATATTGGTAACAAGGCAAGGGTTGAAGGGTCAATATTTAATGCTTACTTGGCAGAGGAGATAACTAACTTTTGTACAAATTATTTTRAACCTCACATTGATACGAAAGCTAGAGATTTTGACCGAAATGTAGAAGTTGGTGGTGATGGTGAACTAGATCTAACTCTACCTCCTATATTCAGCTTACATGATGATCATGTCCCGACCAATGGTGAAGAATGATTCTTCAACGATAAAGAATTTGAGTATGTGCACATGTATGTGCTTGCAAATTCTAATGTATTAGGCGAATATGAGAGGTATTATAGTGTTTCACATAAGATAATTATTATTTCTTTACATAAATAGGTATTTATCTATACATTAGGTTAACAACTATTATTTTTAGGATGTTTGAGGATTTATGTTGCGAACACATCATTGTATTGACCAAGAATATGTTCGGACCAACTTTGTGAATTTATTCCCAAAATAGTTMGAGGATTACGTAAGATTTACACCTTCTCTAGCTAAACATGTGAATAGCCTTGTAGTTTGAGTTATTACCTGATATTATTATTACTCTCTACTAGGTCTTGAAGTCTAATGAAACCAATGAAGTTGTTCATATACTCGCCCTGGGTCCATCTAGAAAAGTAAAGACAAGGAGCTACTTTATGGTAAATGGAATTAGGTTTCACACATATGACTATAGGAAACACGAGAAAACTATGAATTATGGAATTGGTGTCAAAAGTGATGAGGATGTTGAGTATTGTGGGATTTTAGAAGAGGTTATTGAGTTGGTGTACTGGAGTGTTCAAAAATATTTATAAAACAGTCTTGTTTAATTTAAGTGTAAATGGTTAGACTCAATAAATGGTGTGAATGTCCATAAACACTACAAACTAGTTGATATTAATAATTTAAAAAAATATCCCATATATGATCCTTTTGTTCTTGTGCAACAAGGACATTAAGTATATTTCACATCTTATCCTAGCCTAAAAAAGACAAAAGGCAATGGTGGGCCGTCTTTAAGACAAAAGCTAGATCTGATATTAATGTTCCAATCAATGAATCCTTTTACCAAGAAACATTAGTAGAAGCTTCAACCTTATCCTTGATGGAAGAAGATGATGAGATGTACAAAGATGATATGATCATATAGAGGAGATAGAAGATGACAACCATGAGAATGAAGAGGATGAAGAACGGGAATGGGAGGATATTGAGTCCGAAGAAGAGATTGAGATATATGAAGAGGAGGAGGACAATGATGATGATGATGATGATGATGATGATGACGATCATGATGATGACGATCATGATGATGATGATGATGATGATCATGATGATGACGATCATGATGATGATGATGATGATAACGATGATGACATTGAAGATGACAATGACGACATATTGTTAAACAAAATAACCAATGATACGATCCGATTAATTTATTGGAGAAGACAATGACGACATATTGTTAAACAAAATAACCAATGATATGATCCGATTAATTTTGTTAAATGTGACTGTTAGTTGAGAAGAATGAAGTACTACCACTTAATTTATTAAGTACTGCTGACATATATGAGAAAACTCATGGGCTTCAAATGCTAGATGAAGAGAATATGTTGATTGGTGATAGGTCAAAGAAGACTATGGTTAGTACTTAATAAATTCTATTGTTCATAGTAGTACTTAATAAACGAATGTGATAAAACATGGATGATATGTGAATACATGAAATAGGTAGATTTGTTAGATGTTAGGAACAAAAACACCTTGAATGGCCTAAAATGACCTAATTCAATAAACTTCATCCAAAAAGGACGTTGTTGTGCATACTTGAATACAAACAAGTTCTAGAAAGCTGAGATGAAGGTGATAAGACATAAATGATAGATGTGTGAAAACATGAAATAGGTAGATTTGTGAGATGTTAGGTACAAAAACGCAAGAAATGGCCTAATTCAATAGACTTCGTCCCAAAATGGCTTTGTTGTGCGTAAATTAATATAATAAGTTCTAATAGTCTTATATGAATATGATAAGACATGAATGGCGTGTGAAAACATAAAATTGGTAAATATGTGAAATGTTAGGTACAAAAACGCCAAAAATGGCCTAAAATGACCTAATTTAATAGACTTCATCCAAAAATGACTTTGTTGTGCATAAATGAATTCATACAAGTTCTATAAAGCTTAAATGAATGTGATAAGGCATGAATGATGTGTGAAAACATGAAATAGTGTGAGATGTTCGGTACAAACACACCAAAAATGGCCTAATTCAATAGACTTCGTCCCAAAATGGCTTTTTTGTGCATAAATGAATTCAAACAAGTTCTAGAAAGATTAAATGGTTGTGATAAGACATTAATGATGTGTGAAAACATGAAATAGGTATATTTGTGAGATTTTAGGTATAAAAATGCTAAAAATGACCTAAAATGACCACATTAAATAGACTTCYTCCCAAAATGACTTTGTTGTGCAGAAATAAATTCAAACTATTTTAGAAAGCTTAAATGAATGTGACAAGACATGAATGATGTGTGAAACATGAAATAGGTAGATTTGTGAGAAGTTAGGAACAAAAATGCCAAAAAATGGCCCAAAATGACCTAATTCAATGGACTTCATCCTAAAATGACTTTATTTTCTATAATTTAATACAAACAAGATCTATCAAGCTTAAATGAATGTGATAAGACTTGAATGATGTATGATAAGACACAATGAAGGGTGGTAATTTATAATGTGTTTATAGCTTTATGGCCTTAAAACATGCCGTGGCTATTAGCTGTTATTGCTTTATAGCCTTAAAACTTTCTCCTAGTTGCTAGTTGATTGCTTTTGGGGATTTTTGGGGCTAAGACATTGATTCAACTATTTTTTAATCACACACATTATAACACTCATTTTGATTAAGTTATATATTTTATATGCTATTTAAATAAATGAGGTGCTTTGTGTAGGATAAATACAAGAAAAAATTAGTTGAGTACACTGATAAAAGGAGCCACAAAAGCACTAGATGAAGTCTTTTTGGAAGTTGTTCGTGGTCGCAAGAAGGGTAAAGTCTATGGATTAAGTAGCGCATCATCAATGTTTTACAAGTCCAGTACTTCGTCACAAACCAAGAAATCAACTCATCATGATGCTTCCATAATCTCCCAACTTATCTCTCAATTTGAAGAATACAAGAAAATCGTAGAAGAAAGAAAAAAAATAGCAGAAGAAAGCAAAATTCTTATATAAGAAAAACATGAGGAACATGAGAAAGAAAAAGTCGAATGGAAGAAAAAGAAAGAAGAGCTTGTAAATAATATAATAAAGCTAAAAAATGTGGCGCATGAGGTGTTTCAACTAATATTGAAGGATGTATGGGCGCCGGGGTATCACACTCCGGCCCCACTGCTCCGAGGGGTACAATTAGGTGATGACTTTGGGTTTTTATTAGAATTGAATTCTTTCCTTTGCATAGTGTGAGTATGCCTGGAGTTGTGTGAATTACACTCAAAACGAGTAGAGGAAGTCGCCACCGCACTTCTTTCAAGAAGCTGCGGAACTCGATTTAAGACTTGCCTATAATTGCATAAAGTAAATAAAGCAAGGAGAAAGACTCCATAATTTGGACGTGCACCAATGGTCAAGGATAAGGGGACAAGAGTAAGGGCAAAGTAGTGCACAACGACATGKCGCCCTGCCCCCCGGCCGCAACTAGCGGCCTTTACTCGATTATTGCGAGTCCATTGTCAAAAAGACAACAACAAACGTCTTTCCGTTTTAACCCTAAGCATGCAATTACTATGTGGGTTGTTTAACAGAAATCGATGCATATAGTGTCTAATTTGTTGTGACATGTGTTGTTAATTCCGTATTCCAGGAGCCTAATGTCGATTGTCCATTTTTTGTCTTATTAGCCGTGAAACATGAAATTTTCCGGTCTTGTTTAAGACATATTAATGGTGTGAGACAAGCTTGCAAGCACTCGTGCGAGGAAATAAAGGTTTTGACTTAAAGTTGCTTTTCATTTTATTTTCGAATAGTTTTTAATCAAAATTACATGCAAAAGGACATAGAAAGTTGAATCTCCAAACCAAACATGCAAAAGGGTGTTAGAACTGAGACTTTGGCCTCAAATTTACCTTGCAACACGACGTTGTAGATCGAGAACGAAGCTTTGGACCCTTTAGAACCCATATCGTAACTTTTACAACCTTTTTTGAACCTTAGATCTAATATGTTTTTTTTTTTGTTTTAATGTGTGTGGATTGTGTTTGAGTGTATTTGTGTGTGTGTGTGAGAGAGAGAGAGAGAGTTGGACGAGAAAGAAGCAGAGAGAAGCACGTCTTAAAGTTGTTCCAAAAGTTGTAAATGAAGGCTCGGGAGGCCTACTTTTATAGGCAAGAGTTAAAAAAGGAAGGAAACTGGGCGATAATTCACTCAGCTTCTTTTCCTTTTACTTACCTAAAATAGTTTATATTGCCGATTGTGTTTTGAGGAAAGAAATGATTTCGTGAACGTACGAGTCTTTGGCTTGCAAGAGAAGATAGGTCATGAATGCGGACACCCTTGAGGAGCAAGACACAGCCAAGGAAGTTTCCGAAAGCTTCCAGAACATTTCGTTTCGCTCGGTTAAACATTTTGCTTAAGAAAATCATAAATATTAACCACAAATCAAAAAATTATGTAATAAATATGTAAAATTTCCTTGTAAAATTTAGTATTTTGTGTTAAAATTTCGTAATTTTTGGAGCTGTGTTGATAATTTAATTAATTATTGCAAAATTAATTAAATTGTCGGAAACTCTGAAAAATTGCAAAAATGCTAAAACAAATCCAAACAAATTATGAAAAATTCTAGAAAAGTGTTTAAAAATAAGTTTAAATTTTTTGAAAATTAAAACTCATGTTTGAGATGCTAAGTGCTAGAAAAATTSCTCGGTGTAAGAGAACTTGCCTTTTTTAGGGCTTATTAAGGTCCTAGCTCTCTTAATTTGACTTGTGTGTTGCAAGGAGTGTCTTATCATTGGCCCTCTTGGGCTAGGGACAAATGTAGGTATCTACAAAGGAAAAAAAGTTTCAATCCTCATAATCCAACGAATGGTGGCGGTGGCCCATAATTGATGGTTCAAGAACGTACGAAGGTAATTATATAAATTTTTGTGCTAACAAACTTTAAAAAAAACACTCATGGGTTGTTTTTGTTGAAAAGTTTTGGATATATATGATCAATYTATGGGTTGAAGATCCCTTTTTTATATGAGATAGAGCTCAAATTATAATAGTAAAGCTACTAAGTTGATTAGCTAAAGAACATATTGGAGATGTAGTACTTCTAACTTAGTTTATTATCAATAGAATACAATGAGCAAAATTTGTGAGCTCATTTTTATGAATTATGAGAAACAATTATGGCTCGGTTTTACTGTCTCTATGGAATAAAGTGGCTATTTCTAAGCTACTTTGGGACTTGGCTAGTAAAGAGGATAAATTGTGGGTGCATTGGGTGCATGTGTATTATGTAAAGCATCATGACTTTTGGACGTTTCACCCTCCGGCAAGATGTTCATGGTTTCTCCAAAAAATCCTCAAGTGTAGAAAACTGATTGATGATTGTAATGGCTGGGCTAATTCTCCGTAGTAGGGTAAAATGTCAGTCAAGAAGCTCTAAGCCTTAGAGCCCTAAGGTGCCTTGGAGTAGGCTTATGTGCAATACTTRTGCTAGTCCTAAGAGTGTCTTCATTCTTTGGTTAGCTCTTTGGGGTAGTTTTAGCTACTGAGATAATTTTCCAAACACAGAAACCCTCAAGACAAAACAAATGCCAAGAGAAAACTGTGGCCTGATGCAACACAGGACTTCGTCTTAATTATAATAGGATGCAACACCTAATTACAATTAAGACACTCGTTCTCAGTTCACAAGGAATTCTTGCCCTCGCAACCATCCCCTCTGTTGGTCACACTCTCTAAACTCGATTTCTATGAATCCCTCGGCTATGAATCTCACTACAACCCGACGCTTCAATCAACAAAGAAAGAAGCACTTACAACTCAATGTAAACAATCCTGAATGCTTGGTAGTAAATTGAAATAAAGCTCTGATTGAATTCTTTGCTCAAGGTGGTTTGTTTAATTTCCAACTGAGTGTATTTATAATGTAACCATGAAGTGCGTAGAAGACAAGCAGTAAGTCCACTTACCACACTACTCCCTTTTTTGTAGGAGTAATGCTGTAGTGAACTTGACCAGCAAGCTCCATCACTCCACGTGTACTTGAATCAGATATAGCCGTTTAATCCCTTAAAACCTCAGTTAGTTCACGCGTTTTCTTCATAACGATTTTCCTATTTTAATGGCTCTTCCTTTTTTTTTCAACCGATTTAATTCAGAGAAAACTATTTTCAAAGATAAAACACTTTAAATAAGAAAGATATATTATAAAGTTTTTAAGAATATTCTAACAGAAATCAATCTTAATATTTTATGAAAAGACTTTATTATATAAATACTATATACCAATTTCTAGGCTTTATTTAGACAATATATTTTCACAAAATACCGGATTAAAATCTTTAATAGATTAAATCACAAACTTAATAATTTATTTTCCTTTTATCCTTTGAGCATATTTCATATTTATAACCAAGCGTACATACATCTAGATCCCTAAATCTACTTACCCAATGTCGAGTCATTTTTACAGAATCAACCTTCCTTGACTTTGAATTCTTCCTTGAGTTCTTCCTTCTCCAATCAGTCACAGGAACTTCTTCCTTCTCTTAAGGATGTCCTGCTCCATTAATACTTCTTGAAAATGGAACCTTTAAACATCACTAAAACACATATTAGATATTACATATAGAGTTTGCTTCTTGGTTTGGAGGGTCCATTCATCAAAATGGGTTTACTAATTTCCCCTTTTGATGAATGCCAACCAAGCAACTCTTAAACCAATTTAGATCAAAAACAATAGTGTGTTAGTCTATTAAAAAAAACAGTTTAGTACAGGATATATAAAGAACAAACTTAGGAAGTTTTAGTAATACCTTATACATGTTTAATTCAGCAAGAAACTCGAAGCAGTTTGAATGCTAGAACCTGTTCATCAACCTGTCAATCCAAAGAGAGGTTTGGTCTCTTTCCCCTTTTGCTTTCATCAAAACACCATATTGTTATACATCTCATAGCACAGCACAATAGAAATTTATTGGCTGTACTTTTCATAACATACATTCAAGTATTCCAATAATCCACACACAATAAAATCAAGCAGAGCATAATATATAATCATCAAAATATAAAGCCCGAAATAGTTCAACAAAGAAAATATAGTACCATAGTTCAAGAGTTAGTTCAGCAAAAGGTACCAAATCCAAATATTTAATACAGACATTGTTTGATAAATGATAGGGATAGGGTAGGTTAAATTTTGTGGGAAGGGAAAGATGAAGCAAGATCTTCAGGGTTCCCAATCTAATAGGATGTCAGTCATCTTGGCCAATCTCCTTCGCCTTGTCACTTGCATAAATGCTGTATCCATGTCATCAATGATGGTTTGGGACAATGTAGCCTGTTTCTCCAGCATGGGCTCCATCTAGCATACCTGGTGGAGCATCAGACCACCTTGCATGAGAGAGTTGACAGATTCCTTGAGTCCTGCAGCTCCTCAATGACTGACGAACTGAAAGACCAAAGCCTACACCAGTACGTACCAAAGAGTCACCCCTTGTTTTTCCAGAACAGGGGTTTCCACAGCAGAGGAGAGAGTTGAACTTCAGTGGTTTTGGTTCCTCCTTCTGCGGCTCCTCCGCCTTTGACTCCTCCTTTATTGGCTCTCCTCATCCAGGTTGAAGACATTTTGCACCGTCTCCTTATCAGCCCTTCTTAGTGTTCCTTCCACTCTTTTTATTCCACTCCTTCTCTGCTCTGCTCCCCTCGACTGACTGACCTGAGGAGTGGTTCATCATCTTCATTCTTTTCGTCCCAAGTGTCATAATGTCTCAGGAGTTTTCACCTTATCAGCCTCTTCTTTCCTCCTTTTCAGCAACTTCTGCCCTCTTTCCTCATCTCCTCTTTCTCCTGTTCTTATACACACACACCCCATTTTGACGATAACCTAGTCTGAGTAAGGTAGATGAATTGAAGTGGTTTCTTTGCATTGTTAGGACTCGTTGGTTTCTTTTAATCCCAAAGCTTTCAAGGAAGTATCAGGAGGTTACCATACCAATTTTCATATTCTTGGAATACGTGGGTTAAGTGTTTGATCATTAAGGAGGGGGAAGTTGATTTGTATTTTGTTTTCAAGGCAGTAGATGAGAGGGCATCCAGTGTTTGCCTCGTCTCGTGCTGAGTTCTAGGAATTATGGAACGGAAGACAGTGAAAAGAAGTTTCTGAAGGGGAGAAATTTTTGTGGTTGGTCTTAACATAATAGGTCACGCCAATTGATCAACCATACTGTCAATACAGACTCCTCAACGACTTCCTCACTTTACCACCATCACATTTTCTCATATGCACCCTTAAATAATTCATCAAAACCCTCGTTTGGCACCCCAAAAGCCTCACTTATATCAGCAGTAAACTCAATATTTTTATTTTGATTTTACAGAACACATTCATTGTCATTGCTAAAACTCTTACTAAGATCCATATAGATGTAAAGACACACATTTTTGTTACACATCTCAACAGATTTGTCAACCCTGAAATTCTAGATATCAATAAGTTGTGTAACTTACATGCCCTGCACCAATCGAGATTGACAGCCATGCCCATCATGTAGTTCGTGCATCTCGCTCAATCTGGCGGACATGAGATTTTCCGTCCATAGAATTCTGATCACCCAACTCCTCCCAGTCAGCTTTGATTTCGTCGATTTTTCGATTTCTTTGAGCCCTCAACGATAGCTTTGCTGCATCCATTTTAGGGTCGGGCCATTGGAGAGATATCCATTGTGAGAATTCAAATTTTGGAAGAAAATAAGGTTTTGTTGAATTGAGATGAGAAGTTGTGTGAGTTCAATGGGTTTTTGAGAGTACTGAGTGTATAGGAAGGGTTTTGCATGCTTAATATTAGTGATGTGACGTTTTTTGAATGTGCGGTGAAAAATTGAGGAGATGAATTTGTGCGGTCAAAAGAGAAGGGAGTAATTAATTTTGGTCAGTATTTTTCCTTTGGATTCAATTGATTTACATGTTTAGTTTGATACTTATATGCATGAACAAATATGTGTTGCATCCGGTTGGACAATTTTAGAGATTTAATTTTTGAATGCAATCCAGCTAATTTTTGATAAGAGTATTTTTGAGATTTTAATTTTGAATTAGCCGAAAAATATTATGAGATGAAAATGATTGTTTTGTGTTTGAGATTAAATGGACTTGAATAATGAACAACAAATTGGGCTTTACACTTTATCAACCTACCAATCTTCATGCTTCAATCTCACAAGTGGTTTTACATTAGCACACAAGAATTATACATGCATTTACTTGGAGTAATTCTATTCACATATAATTGTGCATGAGACGCATATATACAGTAGTGTTTAAGATCAACCTTGAGGGTTTGTTTGACACCTCTTAGGGATAGTTGAATCATCCCAAGTTCCATGCGCATCCTTCAAATCTGTCTCTTGCTAATGCTTAGTTAAATGTCAGCTACTTGATTTTCAATTCGCAAAATCTAATTTAATTAAGCCTTTTTCACATACTTTTTAAAATGATGTCTTATATGTATATGCTTACCTTGAATGTGTACTGGTCTTTAGAGATACAAAATGGCCTTGTATTGTCACAGTTGATTGGAATGCATTCATACTCAGTCCATAATCCTTACTGTTGTTGATCCAAACTTGAGAGCACATGCAGCGAGCTACATATTCAGCTTCACAGTAGATAATGCTACTGTGTTTTGTTTCTTTGATGCCCAGAACAAACAAGACCGAAATGAAGTGTCCTGAGGTGCTTTTCCTGTTACTAAATCCCTGCTAGTCAGCATCAGTAATCCTTTCAAGTCAAAATGTCTATGTCCATTGATAGAAGAGACTCATGTTCTCAGTTCCTTTAAGTATCTAAAATTCTTTTAACTGCAGGAGGTGTGATTCTTAGGATTAGATTGAAATCTTGACACACTCTACATAAAGAAATATCGGGTCTGCTAGCATAAGTAGAGAAGAGAACCAATCATACCTCTATACCTTTTCTGGTCTCAGAAATACCTGGGAGTCTTCATCCAGTCTGGTTCCAATCCATTGGAGTGGGATTTGACTGATTGCATTTATATTTCTTCAGTAGTTCCTTGATATACTTTTGTTGTGAATAGAGTTCCCCTCTCAGTTTGCTTTATTTGCAAACAAGAAAGAAGTTTAACTCTTGATGTATATTATACATCATGATTTCCTAGTCCTTTGAGTCAATAAAAGTCCAACTTAATTTTGGTCTTAGATAATTTATTGTAGGTGTGTTGGACTAATGAGTTGTAATTTTCATTGTTTTGCATTCTTTGAGAGTTCAACTTAATTTTTTTGGGTACTGTTTGAGTCTTGTTAAGTTAGTTTTTCTCTTTTTAGTGAGTCGAAATGTAAATAAAACACATCAGAACATTTTACGGAATTTTCAGTTTGAGTCAGTTTTTAACCCGGTTTGGTCTTTCTGATTGAGGCGAATCTTTGGTATTTTGAGTCAATTTTTATGAGCAAATTAAAGAGAGTCTAGTTTATTGGTTCCAAACTTAGAGTCGTTTTGGAAAAGGAAGATGTCAATTGAGCTTTAAAAGTCAGAAGGCAGGCTGAGCATATGCTGATTCAAGACAAACTGCAACCTGGCCACAAAGCCAATGATCTGAATTTTTTATGGCATCACCTAACATTTGGAGAACTGCACATAAAATTTCAGATCAAAATTCAAAGTGCAGGTCGACCGAATCAAGCCATGAATTCAGAACAGAAAACTGTCAGAATGTGTTGATTCCAGGGTCACCGTGGTTGTTTTAGGTGAATTTCTTTGTGGAATTTATCTTGACTCGACCCCATGATTGGAGGCTTAATTATGACAGTTTACAAGTTGATTTATCCCAGAAAATTCAAGAAAGAAGCTGGATTACAATCAGAAAGGGGGCAGTAAATGAGGCTTTTTGGGCGTAGGGCGGTGAATAAGGGAGGTTTCAAGCTGGTTTTTAAGCGGGTTTTAAGCTCATTAGGAGGTTTAATTAGTCAGTTTTTCTGAGTTAATGCAGAATAACAAGGCTTAAAGAGGAGTTAATTTGGCGGTACAAGAGGCGCCAATCAAGGGTTGAATTAAGGATGCATTGGACTTTTGAGATGCATTTGGACAGCTTTGCTGGACGGTTTTGTGGCTTGTGGCTGTTGAGTTTTATAGTTATTTCTTTCCTTATTTTAAGCCTAATAGTTATGATTATAACAGTTGTAAAGGTGCTTAATTGGCCGTTTTACCCTAGTATTCATCACTTAATTTTCTGTTATGATCAGTTTGTAAGGCTGGTTATTTGGGGAATTTTACCCATTTATTAGCTATTTTTATTTTCTGTTTGTTTGTAGATTGGCAAGTGAAGGACATTAGTAATTGTATGATGGCTAATATTAGCTTATTTGATGAATGAAAATTATCCAGAATTTTAATCAAAAACTTTTACACATTGCGTGTGAAATATACTTTGCTAGGTTTAGCTAGTGAATCCAAAGTCTAACTTTGAGAGCTTGAATGTTGTGAGAGTTCCCGATACTAAACTTGTAATTGTTCTTAGGTTGAGAGTCCTAACAATTGCCCCAAACAAGCGAGTGAGATTCTCTTGTTATTATCCTCAGTTAGGGTTGAGTGTTCCCCTAATTATTTCTTGTTGTTGTAACTTTGTTCGAGTAAAACACATTCTGTTCCAATTTTTCCTATTTGTGAACATTTGTCATTTAGTTACACATTTTGGCGCGTCAGTAGGGGGAAATTTTCTTAAATTTTCAGAAGGGTCGAATACCTCAAACATGGGAGAGAACCAATTTGAGGGTAGCTTTGCAAGCTCTCAATTGTCCATGGCTAATCAAGAGAGGTTGGCGAACCATTGCCATTCTAAAGGATCTTGATGCCTTGATGGCAAGCACCGTGAACAGCGAGAAAGAGAGATCAAGGTGATAACTCCACCTAGGAGGGAAGATAGAAGTCTCAACTGGACGTTCCTGCCTTTGATGGTACACTTGATCCAAAAGTACTTGGAGTGGGGAAATCCTTGGGAGGTACTTTCAATGCAAGGACATTCAGAGGAATTCAAAATACAAGATACAAGGTGAAATTGAAAGGTATGGAGTAGGTGCTACAGGAGAACAATAATGTACCTTAGGGAAGCTTCCATTTCTACTTGGCAAGTGAAAAAAGAATGAGGGATCGTTTTATTCCTCACAATTACAGCAAAGCCATTTATGTGAAGTGGAGCACTTGCAACACAAATGGAGAGTCGACAAGGACTAATCAAGGAGTTGATAGGCTTGCTATTGTGCAGGAGGTCCCGAAAAGAGGAAAAGAAGCGATAACAAGCAAACAAGATAGTAGCCAGAAGAGAAGATGAAATGATATTAGGCCGAGGATGATGGTGATCCTTTGGAGCACCAAATGACGAGTTGGAAGTGCAAGTGATGGCCATGTGGACACAAATTTTGCTACTATCATCAAGGAAGAAAAGTGATGTGATAAAAATGTGATGTCATATTCTTTTCGAACCTCACAAATCCTTAGTAGAAAATTGGTCTTTCAGATTCTTCTCATGAGAAATCATTCCTACTCTCAGGGTAAAAAGATGATCCTTTCTCCTCTCTGAAAATTTTGAATTAACTATTCCTTTAGAGTCTCTCTTTTTCCTCCTCATTTATGTGACTCCCATATTTCTTATCATGTGAATTGATCGTGCCAATTTATGTGTCCTTGAAAAGATATGTGGAAATTTTTGAGGATTCAAGGGTGGGGATACTCATTTTCAATTATTTTTAACACAAGAAACCACCACACAAATTCTACCACTTCCAATGAAGATTCTGATTTGGTTGATGCGGACACCAAAAATTCCTTCCTTTCTTACTTTAACAGCTTTATTAGAAGAAAGGTGTGTCCACAATCTGCCATAATCAAACACCCATTCCTTTTTTACTCTTGCTGGAATTTGTGTGAGGAAACATGTCCGGTTCAGGGATGTTTTCCCTCTTTGGGCAGCATGCCAAGTGTTTGTGAGTGGGAATCATGGAGTTGAATTTAAACTTGCAAAAATAAAGTCATCTCCATCTGTCCAAATCAAATTCAAGCCAAGAAGATCGAAAGTTCATGCTCGCTTCATGATGGGTGCTTGGTTTGGCGAGTGATCTTTGTGAGTTTTAAACTCTTACTTGCCGCTCAATGGCTGTTTTATCTTGATTGGCGGTCAAAGCTTGAGGACAAGCTTTTTTTTCAAGAAGGGGATATGATGTATTATTATACTCATGTTTCCTAGTCTTGAGTCAAATAAGTCCAACTATTTTTGAGTCTTAGATAATTGTATTAGGTTGTGTTGGTATTGAGTTGTAATTTTCATTGTTTTGCTTCTTTGAAGATTTCAACTTAATTTATATTTGAGTCATGTTTTGAGTCTTGTTAATTGTTTTCTCTTTTTAAGTTGAGTCGAAATTGTAAAACACATCAGAACATGTTTTACGATTTTCAGTTTTGGTCGTTTTTAACCCGGTTGGTCTTCTGATTGAGTGCGAATCTTTGGGTATTTTGGATCCAATTTTTATGAGTCAAATTACGAGAGTCTAGTTTATTGTGTCAACTTAGAGTCGTTTTGGAAAGGGAAGATGTCCAATGAGCTTTAAAGTCAGAGGCAGGCTGAGCTATGCTGATATCAGACAAAACTACAACCTGGCCACAAAGCCAAATGATCTGAATTTTTTATGCATCACCTAACATATTGGTAGAACTTGCACATAAATTTCAGATCAAATTCAAAGTGCAGGTCGACCGAATAAGCCATGATTCAGAACAAAACTGTCAGAATCGTGTGTTGGATGGCCAGGTTTATGGTTGTTTTTAAGGTGAATTTCTTTGTGGAATTTAATCTTGACTCGACCTTGATTGGAGGTTAATATGACAGTTACAAGTTGATTTAATCCAGAATTCAAGAAGAAGCTGAATTACAATCAGAAAGGGAGTAAATGAGGGCTTTTTGGGCGTATTTTGGGCGTGAAATAGAGAGGCTTTCAAGCTGGTTTTAAGCTGGGTTTTAAGCTCATTGAGGTTTAATTAGTCAGTTTTTCTGAGTTAATAGCAAGATAACAAGGCTTAAAAGAGAGTTAATTTGGGCGGTTACAAGAGCGCAATCAAGGACTGAATTAAGGATGCATTTGGACGTTTTGAGGATGCATTTGGAAGCTTTTCTGGACGGTTTTGTGGCTTGGCTGTTGGTTTAGTTATTTTCTTTCCTTATTTTAAGCTAAAGTTATATTAGTAATCAGTTGTAAAGGGTTATTAGGGCGTTTTACCCTAGTTATTCATCACTTATTTTCTGTTTATGATCAGTTTTAAGGCTGGTATTTGGGGAATATTACCCCATTTATTAGCTATTTTATTTCTGTTTTGTTTAGTTAATATTGGCAAGTGAAGGCATTAGTATTGTAGATGGCTATAATAGCTTATTTGATGAATGAATATATCCAGAATTTTAATCAAAAATTGTTACACAGTTGCGTGTGAAATCATACTTTGCTAGGTTTTAGCTAAGTGAATCCAAATTCTAACTTTGAAGAGCTTGAGTGTTGGTGAGGTTCGATACTTAACTTTAATTGTTGCTTAGTTAGAGTTCCCTAAACACAATTGCCCCAAACAGCGAGTGAGAGTTCCTCCTTGTTATCCTCAAGTTAAGGTTAGTGTTCCCCCACTTATCTTGTTTTTGATACTTTTTGTCAGTAAGTAACACACTTCTGTCCAATTTTCCTATTTGTTGAACTATTTGTCCCTTTAGTTTACAACATCAAACTTCGCCATCATGCTCATTTCAAACTCACATCAAAGATCAGACAAATGATACACAGTTTCTCATTAGTTGCCACAAAAATAATGTCATCAACATATATTTGGAACAACAGCAGGTCAGTTGCTCTTCAGCTTTGAAAACAAAGTTTTTTATAAACTTTTCTCTTTTAAATGCGTTTTTGTACAGAAACTTAGATAGTCCTTATACCAGCTCTGGTGCTTGCTTTCAGCCCATAAGAGGCTTTATCAGGCTTAAAAACATGATTTTGAAAATTTTCATTTTCAAAGAGGCCAATGGAGGTTTGCTACAACATAAATTCCTCCTGGTAGATAACAGTTTAGGAAAGCACATTTAAGCGATCCATTTATAAGTTATGAAACCCATAAAAAGCGCAAAGGCATGGAGAATCGATGGCTTTCTAACCTTGCTACTGAGAGGGAGCAAAGTTGTTCGAGTCATGCCTTCTTGTTGATTTACCATTTAAACACTATGCATGCGTGTAGCATAGCGTACTGTGTTCTATAATGTTGGATTAAGTGTATATGGCGGACAGGTGGTTGAGTGGGTGCTGCAAGCTCGTGTTCTAATAAACCTCATTGTAGACGACTATGACTTTTTGTTTTTAGGTAGGGGTTCAAGATGCATACCTTGTTCTTTCATTATTCATTCATGTGCAAGTAACAATATGCGTGAGCAGGCTTGAGTTCAGTCCGATGGGTACGTTGCGAACAGAGATCAATTGAGGGCTTATTTGGATCAGCATGCAGATGAGGAAAGCACCAGAAGTTCCTCAGCTAAGCTCTAGTTTGAGTTCCTACGGTTTATTATGACCTATATGATGGGAGATGAGCTGTTAGGGGATGAGCGAAGTGGATGTCTAGTTGTCGCGAAATTGGAGGATGGTTGATAGGGTCTGAGAAAAAATCTCTCACAGGAACCAGACGTGGTGTCTCAGGCTTGATTCCTCTGTTCCTCTTCCTTCTCAGCAAGTTCTTATATACTTTCTCTTCAACATTAGGATGGAAGAAACATCTAGTGTTTACAGAAATTGTATTCATTCTACCGCTTCGCGTGCGGATTTATCTTTTGGAACGGATTGCTGCACTTCATCTAGAGATAGACCTTGTCTTGTAGACTATTTCAAAATTCTCTGTTATGTTCTGAACATTTAAGATGTTGTTAGTGTAGACGTGGGCCGCGCTCAGGTATAGTCAGGGCGCAGCGCATGATTGTACTAGAACACGAGAGTGCGCGTTGATGCGGTGGGCTTTGAAGCACGAGATCCGCACGATGGAGTGCGTTGGAGGTTAGTTAGTTGTTCTGGAATGGGGAGTGCCACGTGCAGTGGTTAGAGAATGGTGAAGATGATATGAATGAGACGTAAGAACAGGCGATTGAAGCCGAAAGCCTAAAGCGAGTTATTACGGCCCGAAAGATCAAAATGGCCCACGTCAATCGAAGTAACCAGTCGTGGGTTCGGGACAATGGTAATGAATCAGATTGTTAACCAATTTGCCACCAGTGTAGGGCCTCTATTACGTCCATTGTATTCCATTTAAAACGATTCTAAATTGGATGCACACAATTACGTTTTGTTAGCACCATTAGGAGCGTTCTACCTAGATTATATGAAAGTGTGTACTGATTATGCACAAGAGACACTACCTAGAATTGTGACCACAATTGTATTAATAGTTAAACGCAGTGCCTAAACAGGTGTCCCGTTAATCTGATTTAAATGATTGCACATAATTCCGGTCTTGTTGTAGCAAAAGTATATACAAAGTTATACAACAGACCAAGTGCATAATATACGTACGGTGTAATAACTTAAAATATGTGCACAAACTGATCTATCCGCTAAATCTGCAAAGAAGCAAAAGTTAGTTTGTAAAACACATAAACGAAATCCTTGCCTTAATCGCTACATGAAAAAGAAAGCATTGTTAGTCCATGATAAACGGAAGCAATGGATCTTTCGCCCTCAATTGCGTATTAAAAGAATTAAAGGAATTTTAGTATTGAAATGAATATATAATGAATGAAAACAAAACAAACCAAGAACGACTTGTAAACCCTACATATGTTACTGAAAAAAGTAAAGTTTTACATTTGAAACAAGTATCATTAAAATAGTTAAAATGGTAATTATAAACTCTACAGGTAGTCAATATTAAAAGAAGTGAGAGAGATTATGGTGAGATAATCTCAGAATTCACCCTTTGTTATCGCTTGTTGTTCGAAGAGAATCGATGCTTTGAACTAAACGAATTATAGTGTTTTGAGTGTTTTTGAATGTTTTATGAGAGAGAGAGAGTATGCGAGTAGGAAGCATTACTGAATCGTGGTCAGAAGGTCAGGTCTCGGACTGAGCAAGGGCAAGGGGTTATTTATAGGCAGCACGAGGCAAGTTTTGGAGAAAGAAACACTGCGTATATACGTCAGGATGAGCGTATATAGCAGGTGGGAGCGTATAACGCTCATCCCTGGTAATATACGCTTCCTTCTTTGGCATAAGGTTTTGGCAAGATCTAGTAGATATGTGTTGAGCGTATATACGCGGTTGGGAGCCGTATTACGCTCTCTGTTGAGCGTCATATACGTCACTTCCTGCGTATATTACGCTCACGATTTTCGTATATTCTTTCCTTAAAAACTCGGAAATATTTCGATTTCTCGATGTTATTTCGTGATTTCCCTTGATCGACGCACCTAGACAACCCTGCTCTCCAAGCAAGGATTTCTAGAATGTTCTAGAGGTTCCACGTAATTATCTCTCTCTTGGTGGGTGTGTG
>SNQN01005495.1:14551-44081 GCA_008642245.1 Bassia scoparia | reverse complement strand
AGAATATAGTGGCGAATAGATTGTCATATAAGTGATGGTTTCTACCTCCTCGAAGGGCACTTGTCTGCATCAAGACTAAGGGGGGTCAATAGCTTTGAGAATGGCTGTTATGGCCAAACTCCACATGATACGCTACAATTATGTGACACTATAATATACTTTAAGCTTGATGCCCATAACCTACTCTTGTTACGCACTGATGCACTGGTCATATTTTTGGCATGTGACGATACATATGATAGAATATGCCGCAATGAGATTTATGTTGAGATCCAGCTACTTGATTCATTCAACACACAGACTAGAGGTCATGGAAATTTCGTTATACTCTGTTATCGTGCTATACCTGGTTTCGTACATCCTCAAATATATGGGCTAGTGGCATTGGGCAACATCCAATCTTTTTGGACCTGTCTACTTTCCATGATGCCTAATTATAGTAAAGGAAGGGGAAACAGTTACTACAATGACTGCAAGGTTTCCATATGTCCGAGACTAGACGGTTAGAGCGAGGAGGACCATCGCTGAAAGTCATTAGGTGTGGCTAGAGTACTTTTGGTTTATGTTCAATTTATGCTGATATCAGTGGATAGTAATGTATGGCAATAGTCGAATGGGTGTGACAATGTGGTTAGTGATGGACGTGATGCTTTTAATAGGATTTGTCGTGCTGTTAGATAAGGTAAGCTTGTTCATGGTGGCAATGTGTAACATTCTTTACGCATTACATGGGAATTTAATGAATAGTTATTATGCTAGTTCGTTGTTGCTTAAGACAGTCTCGTCATACTTAGGTATTCATCATTTTGGCTGATTCACGATATGTCGCTTGCAACGGAAATGAGAGCGGCTAATGTCGAAAATTGGAGTGTATTTTTTTTTTTTCACACTAGAATCTTGAAGGTGGTCGTAAGAGTTAGTCTACTTTGTTCTCTGAACAGGATACGATACAAATTTGTGAACGGATCACATCGGACTTTGATTTCGCCTTTTTCCAAAAAAAACAAACAGCTTAGGAGACAATGAGTAACATATATAACGAGTTGGTGCAACCATAAGTAGAATCACAATAAGGAAGAACTCGATAAAAGCACTATTATGAATAATCTTAATTATGAGTTTTGATCTAAGTGGTAATATAGATAATATAGTGTCCGATGCTGAAGGAAAGTCTTGAATATTAAGGCTTCACCTTTTTTCCGAGTTCATTTGAAACAGCACTTTTGTACATTTTTTACGAGTACTACAGGTTCAGAGTTTATTGTATATGGAATATATAGGTATCTTCCCATGACATGTACCATACACTGATACTGAGTAGCTTAGGCTTTTTCATACAGGAACTTTCTTCTGTGACATATGGAAGTCATAATATACTTTTTAGTCCAAGTGTCAAAGTCTACTGGGTAGTGTGAGTTCTTGTCGCCATTGACAGCTATGGTTGAGTCGCTGCGTAGAACCTTTTGGTGGTACTTTTTTTGGAGTCCTTTAACGAGTCTCAGGCGTGCTTGCGTCGGTTCATCCAACAATGAGCACATTGATGTTATATGGAATGCTTGAATGGATCAACTCGAGTAGGATAGAGACATTCGATTGGTAGCTGCATTTGCAAATGAGACTCTGCGCAATTGTAGTCATGCCTGGTTTGCTAGACAGTCGCATTCAGCTTAGGGTGTCATTACACGTCAGAGTTTTGTCAAGATTGATGAACTTAACTTATGACAGAGAATCGTTCGAGCAAAAGTAGTTTTGATTGTAGTTGAGCAATGAGACTTTTGGTAGCAGAGTATACATTAATAATTGACGATTAGAAAGAGTAGAGTAGAAACTTGTAATCCTAAAGCTTTTATATTTTTAACTAATATGAGTGGATCGGGTCATGTTAATCATAACTTATACGATATGTATAGGCGAGAGTTTAGGTCAGTGATATGTGTAGGCTCGTAGTGTGATATCTCTTAAAAGCCACAGTACTTCTCAGTGGTAGAAGGCACATGTGTTTCGACAAGCGCAATACTGAGTCATACTTAGGAGCATCCATTCTTTTGTCATGTCCTTGATGGATCACTAACCCGAACCATCTAGTAGATTGCTAGTTACATAATGGATATATATTTTTGGCAATATGACTCTACTGTCCAAACGAGACCGAATAGTACTTGTTCCACTTATGACTTGCGGATAGCTTTGATCTTCAGTCCACTTTGGAGGGTTAACATAGGTCTTAAATGGAGCATCTTAGAGTAAAGTTTTGGAAAATATAGTCGTTATCCTCTGTCTCTAGGGACTGTATGGAATGAACCCTTGATCAGAGTGTAGGATACTCTGATCATATGAGAAGTGTGAAGTGCAAGTCGAAAGCATAATTTGTAGAAGGTGGAGACAGTGGATTATGTGTCAGCTGTTGTTTACTCTCTCATAATTGGTCCTAGATACAACAGATGTTCTGATTGCAATGTCAATTGATGAGAAGCAAGTTACTGGAGAGCAAATTCCTCTCAATGCACTACAGGGATATAAAAGCATAATATGCTCTCATCTGCAACAGATATTGTGAGATTGAGATTATCGAGGCGTCGTTTCCTAAATATGAAGTCTGATCATCTCTTCTCGACCTCTAGTCATCTTGTCAAGACATAATTAATGGATGCAAGGTCGAAGTGACTAAAAAAAGAAGTTATACTAAATAGAAAGCGGACTTGGATGTTGCATGTTAACTATGCGTTCACACAGATGATTACTAAATTCACACTTCTGTTCCAGGAAGGGAGAAGTTTGAGCTCTATATGAAGCCCTCTATGGCGTCACAACATACTTGCATGCGTTCACAAAGATGCTAAGGAGAGTGATCAAGTTCTCTACATCAATAGGTTTCTTCAGGCAAATAATTAGTCGACTCAACACTGTTGCTCTAAACAAAAGTGTTGTAGAGTACACAGAATCTCCTAAAGCTACAGGTACACTATCACTTGAAATGCTTCAAGACTGTAGAGATACACGTTTAGTCTTAATGTGGTATCCTCAGGAATATTAGAATGAGGATACTGCGTATTTAGATACGATCAGTAAGAGAGAGAGACATGCCTTGTTGACTTATGAGGAGAGTAGTAGACTGTGAACATAGTGTTGTTGATAACATCATAGTGGCATAAGTCAATGTGTCGTGCTTTGCTAGATGTCTTTACTTTTACGCAGGAACTCCTAGCTTTGGTTGTCGAATGAGAATTATTGTGCCTATGTACGAATATACTGAGAAGTAATTGTGGTGGGATTAAGTCCTTATGGACAGGTAAGGTATTATTTCAATCTATGGATACCTCTCTTTACTTATTTAGTTTGATATAAATTAAGAGTGACAGTATCGTCACCGACATGGAAGAAGTAGTTGCTAGAAGCACTATATACCTTAAAGGAACATCTTGCTTGCACCAATCAATACACTGTGATGCTGTACGCAAGTTTCATTTTTGAAAAAGATTTTAGCGGAAAGAACACTTCCTAAATACGAATCATGAGGTAGACAACAAGAGGACTGTTTTCAGATTTGTCCCATAGACTGTTGAAATAAACAAGTTTACTTGGGTAGTTATGTATGATAAAGTACGCGATTCTTATGATGCTATGACATTCACAATACTGACTAAGCTCATCTTTAGTCTGAACTTTGCATCGCTGCATCATATAACAGAATCTCTTATCCATCAAACTGTATACTGGACAGCATTAAGAACCTCTAAGGAGAGTAATCTTCGATGCAACGTTGTAGATGCAACTCATACTGTCTATTTTGACCTATGGTATTCTAAGCAATTACGAGAGACTACTTTAAGACTCTGGGCTTTATGGCAGCTTTCGTCTTTTTCAGATTGATGGCTCATTGAACTATATATTAGAGTGGACTAAGTTGAAAGAATGGAGTCTCGATTGTACATGTGAATTGAAATCTATGCATGCAATAGATAGTCCAAATTTTCACATGTGTGTGTTCTATAACTATGGAATCAAAATCAAAGATTAGTGGAGATTTAAATTAGCCTCATGGAGCCAGTGCGCTTTTACACGTTGATCACAATATATGGATTGAAATATGGTATTCTGTGAGGTGTGAGATCAAGTTATCAATCTCGTATGCGTTGTCATTGATGTATGTATGAGAAGATGCGGTCTTGAGCAGACTCTAAGAATCAAGATCGGGATGTCGAGGCTCGCGTTATGATGAGTTGGCAGCTGAGTGACTTTGGGCAGTTTTTTACTCATGTAAGTAGAAACTTTTCTTAAAGCAGTTGATAGGACCGGGTCCATTTCGATCCTCCATGCATTCGTGGATTTCTCAAGCTTGTGCGTTCATGCACTACTAGAGCCGTAAGGGATGATATAAGCCGGGCACTCTTCTGAGTCGATTGCATCTCGGACTAGCGCAGAATAAGGATGTGCAAATAGGTCATAAGCGATCCGTTTTTCGTGGAACCTACTAATACCGTAAAGGAATGTACTCCTCTTGGACTAGAAGTATCGATCTGGAGATAACGTTCGAAAACAGTAGCATTATTGCATCTTTCCGTGATGAGTGCATAGTGCAATTTGAGAGTATATCGCAACAGTCTCTAAGAGAGAGGATCTATTATATGTTTACGCTATTGATCATTTTAAGTTCAGATTATATAGAGTATCACTATTCTTTTTAGTGTGACCTACAACTACTAATACAATATGCTAAGAGGAGTGTAGTGGAGTGCATGCTCACTCTATATACTGATGGAGTGTTCCCCAGGATATGCATTTGCAGCGGGCAGTGAGATGGCAATGATCACTAGATTCGTTGTAAACTAGAATATTAGGCGTTAGCGTTTGTTAAAGACAGGTCAGCTTACGAAGATATTCATGTGAACATGGATGATCGGACTTATGCACTATTTATCAGATGTATGGACTTTTTAAACTAGATATATACAACTAAGAAAGTAACATAGGCAATCAAAATTCGGTACGATAAGGCTCAGAACAGAAAACAAAGGTTTAGGGGGAAATTTAGTATAAGATATATGGGATGAAAAAAAGATAAGTCAAGCAACTAACTCTACACTGAGATTCATAGAGGTTTTCCTGGCATGACAAGGCAGCATCGATCTCACACTTCTCATCAACACAAGTCGAAGGCCTTAGGTTTCATGGTTGGGGAAAACCGTGAAGATGATACTGGCCTTTATTTTCAGTAGTCAATTGTAGTAAGGGAGAAGAGAGATGATAAACGCGCTTTATGGGCAGGAAAGGGACTAAGTCGCAAATTTAGCATTTGATCTGAAGACCGGTTTAAACCAACATCGACTTACTTTTTGGTCATGATGTTCAATTAGAGGGTCATGAGGTTGCTTGATCGACATAGAAGGCAAGGATGTTTGCCTAGGGAGTGTCTTTTCTGAGTCTGTCAGGAGCCTCACGCTTAGACACTGGTCGACGCTCCGTCTGATCAATCTCAAGTCTCTTTCGGAGACTTGTGTACTACTCTTAAGAGTTAATAACATGCTCTTCCTACGGAGGTTTTACTTCTCTTCACCTCATTAGGTGTCTTATTGGCGGATCTTATATATCAAACGTGATAAACCAAACAACATATTAACAAGTCGCATAGAGTATGGCATAATAGAGCAAAGATCTTACAGCATATGAAGGACAAAGAAAATCTTAGCGAATCATACGGAGTAATTTGAAGAATGCATGTAGATTATCTACCGCACTAGCCAGAAAAACAACAATATCTACGCCTGGACGAGGTATCTGATACAGATCTCGGACTACGGCGCCTAACAATACTAAGAGATACGAACAGACACAATAATAGAGTCCGAAGAAGAAGGATGATCTAGCGTTATAGCAAACTGAAGAATGACTCTTGGATGTCACTTCTTGATATGTCGTTGGTCATTTAACAATATGACTATGACAGTGCGTTGATCGCATCATAGGAATGATAGCAGCTTAGTTGAGAATGAATGGTAACCTACTCATAGGACTCGGGGAGACTCAAGTGCTCAGTTGTCGGTAAACTCTTTCTACAAAGCATGTCTGTCGCTTGGCAACTAAATCATGGTTTATGTCTAGCTTCCTGTTACCCTGTCTGATGATCTTTAAAGGAGTGGTACGGCCAGGACGTCACAATTACAAATGTAACATACATATAAAGGTAAGTCGCGACATAGCCGCTTCCGAGAGATTAGTGTCGAAGAATTAGGAGAACTTCGTTGCACGGATATGCAAATACGCGTTCGGATTGACCAAGTCTATTTACAATCACAGATCTGGTCACGGGAGTGTTCGAATGTGTTCACGTAGCGATTATATGTGACTTAACAAAACGCTACATGTTCATGAAGCACGCATCTAATACACATCTGGGGACCCACACGATATTAGGAATGCTATCTTCGCAGTGAACGTAGAGCAAGCTGATGCTACTGCAGACCTCTTATGGACCAATTCGCCATCTGCGGCTCAATTCATGCCGATAGAGCTATAGAGCGGGGTGAGATAAGTGGATAAGGATCATAAGACTAAAGCATAACTAGAAGCATAGGTAAACGGTGATAACTTCGCGCTAGGGCAATGGGTATGACCTTGAAAGAATGTATTGCTTTAAGGGCTTTCTGTGCAGGAAAATGATCCGTGGGTGCTATACAGTGGGAAGGTTCTTCCCTTTTAGAAACAACAGGTCAAAATGGGATACAATACAAGAATACTCATGTTCGAAGTGGGTGAAACTCTATGATCTTCATTTTCATAACACAGTCTTAACAACTGAGTCAAATTGGTTGCAACAACGGTCGCTCAATGCTGTTATGGGGAAAAACATTCAATCCAGCTAGTGTCACTTCCACAAGAAGACTTCAAAGGGATTATTCAATTAGTGATCGATGACTTGCGATTGCTAGAAAGGTGATGATCGAAAGACTAAAGATAGATGTGATGGTCCGTATCATCGACAAGACTTTCAAATGTGAAATGGCAAGTTATAGGCACATGCCGTACGAAATCGTTACTTGATATTCTAGATGACATGGCTCTATGAAATTTGGAAGCCTATGTCGATGCAAATATAGAATGAAGAATGTGCGTATGCGCGAATAGCGGTAAAATACCGAATTTATTTATGACTTAATATGACGAATTTGAAAGGGTTTCACCTCAATGGTTTTTGGGGCAAACTGCATCGTGAATTCAAGGGAGACTATTCGAGGCGAAGTACGTTGGAAATCCTCTGGAGTTCCACATGATACCTTTCAAAGTATGATGATTTTGCCCGAGGCATTCATCAACTACAACTTTATAGAGGGATCTATCTAAACACAGACATTTGCGCCTAGATGGTTTTGAAGCACAAGGTTTGGGGCTCCTATTTGGTCATGGATTCTCCTCCTAGAGAAGAGGTCTATCGGGCGTACCAACAAGGCATTTTGACCCCATATCTCATACACCAGTTGAGCACTAGTTATGGTTTGGCTGCAAAAATTCGGTGAACGATATCTCTAGGTAGGCGGTAAAGGTCATCAAGTGTACCATGGGAAAGGACCAATGTTTGTGGATTATAAATTGAGACTAAGTGGGAAAATTTGGGCTCGGTCAGGGGGACTGTTTCTTTGTCAACGCATTTGCTATAAAAGAATAGTGTGCTTTTGGGCTCGAAATGCAGCGCACATATCAGAGGCTGCACTACTCTACTTCATGATTGATGCACAAAGAAGTAGTAGGTCTATTCGACGATATGTCGTCAAGTAAGAAGCCGAAGGACATAGCCTTGCACTAAGGAACATACGGCAGTCAATGTTGAATTCAACATGCGTTAATACGCAAAATGCGCATCGGAGTCATTTCAGGCAAGATCTTAGCTGTTTTCAACATAAAGCTCTCGGGCATAGAAGAAATCGATCGACAAGATCAAAGCAATCATGTCACTTAGGCCACCGCGCAAAAATGAAAGGGAGTCGACGGGTTTTTAGATCGAACTCCAATACATAGCAAGTATATTACTTACAAGGTCTATGAACCCTCTTTAAAAAAACTGAAGAAAGGTGCACCAAGAATGGATGATAGTTGCAACAACTTTCGCGGAATCAAAGAATAATCACCAATCTTTTGTGTTAGCTTCTCTCGACTTGAAGCATACGTTAGCGGTCTTTTATAGCAACAAGCACCGCCGCTAGGGAGTAATGCTCGCTTCAAGAAATCGACGACAAGGAAAGTGCAATTACTAACTCAGTAAGAAGTCTTTCCATCGAGGAACGATACTCTCCTAGAGAAATCATGCTTGGCTTTAGTGTGGCATCGCGAAAGCTTGACATTATTTGCTCACACATACCGTACACCATGTATGCAAAGGGGATCTCGAAATACTCTTTAAAAGCCAGACAGGCAACGCACAGCATGTCTGATGGGATGGTTATGCTCGCCGAATTTGACTTAATTTCGTGTTAAACAACATCCAGAGGTAGCATTGTCTCCGAGTTCTTTAGCGAAGACTCTCTAGACGAACATACAAAAGCTTAATATAGCGACAGATGATGAAACCAGTCGCTCAAATTAGTATTTTGTGCCTGGTTGGGCATCTCCCGGCCCTGCGTTTCGACATAGTCTCAAATTTGCGAACTAAAAGTTGTGGTCGCTAAGCAATGCAATTTGTGGAACAATAGGCGACTACTTTGAGTTGGAGATAGTCATTTTATTTTAGCGGCTAACTTTGGTTTGTTAGCGATTGTTTATGTAGTTTCGATGTTTTTTTTTTTCCATTTTTTAATTTATAAAATAAAATGAAATGTTACTTACTTACTTTACTCCGTATTGATATGGGCTGACTATGAAATTGCTTTACGCTTCTATCTTCTCATTTCCTCTTTCTACCCAATGATTTGTTCCTCAGCCCCTTTCTTTTTCTTTTTCACAGCTCATTAATTTTTGCGTTGTTCGTCGAAGTGAGGGCTGGCCATTGATGTCTGTCACAACCGGCCACTGACATCTTCTTCTTCTCTCTCGTTTCGTCCTTCCCGCATATACTGGTAATTCTACTCTTCTTTTCTTTGTCAATTCCTCCTGAACAAAAATTTAGGGTTTTTATTTTATCGATTTTGTTGTAGGGATTGTTGGTTGATTTTATCTAATTGCAAAATTGGTGTTTTTTTGTGTTTTCTATATAATTTAGGTGTTTTTTGTCGAATTTTAGGGGGTTAAATCGAATTTTTTGGTATATCTGTTGTTATGTTTTTGGGTTAGTAGTGGGTAGAATGTAGAATTTTCTTCTTTAATTTGATTTTCCTGATTCGTTTCATTTTTGATTTTTTTATTTTTGTTTGATTTTTCTTTTTTAATATTCTTTGATTTTTATTTTTTTCGGGATCTTTTTTTTTTTTCCAGATCTGGTTTTCATTTTTTTTTGTTTGATTTTTATTCTTTTAATGATTTTTTTATTTTCATTTTTTCGGATTTTTTGATTTTTTTTCCAGTATTTATTTTCTTTATTTTTCGCATTTTAATTGCAGATTCCGAAGGGAAACTTTAGTACATTGTGCAAAAAAAAATATTCGTACAAGCTATCTCAAAATAATCTATTACAATTTATTAGTTTTAGAAAATCAAATTGAGACATTTGTTTGATATGAATTTAGGTGGATTCATTTCATCAATTGATTGTGTATTGAACTTTGTGTTCCTTATATCAAGAAATTGCTAGAACTTTGGTGTTCTAAAACGATTGTATTGCTGGTCAAGCAAAGAAGATCATACAAGGAAGCTGGGTGTATTGCTGGTAATAAATTGAACTATAATAGATTTTATGTTGCATAGGTGTAAGTTGAGAAATCACATGCATGCCTCTTGTAGTAGAATTGGTATTAGCTTGTCTTGTTCATATCAATTATACCTTTTCTTATACAAGTATTTTGATATTGCTCTAGTTTTGTTATGCTGTGGTTCCTGACCTATAAGAATGTCACCTGCATTTTCTATAAGAAAAAAGGTTTTCCAAGTCAAAAAAAAGAAGGTTGTTCCAAAGCAGGTCTTGAGGATATTCGACTAGAGGTAAATCTTTTTGGGAGTTATTCTGCTTTTTTCATTGGTTCCTGAGATAGATATGCAATATTATGAGATTACTACAAATATAATACTTCATATCATTTTAACTTTCTGAAACGTCGATTCATGATGAATAGATGAGACATAAGTTGTTTTCTTGTATAAGATGTGCACATTGTAACTAGAGTGTTTTTGAAGATCTCTTCAAATTTGTATAATTTCTCTCATATGATAATAATTTTGTAGGAAATGATGTTAGCAGGGAAAGGATAGTTTAGGTAATGGACAATAAGTTTAATAGTCAATTTTAATTACAGAAGCTATAAGCTAATAAAAGTTAATCGGATGATAAGTAGATTGTTTAGACAACTTAGAGGTATTCATAAAAGTTTCCTAGAGCTATAATGGATTTATAGTAAAGTGTTAGTAGTTTGTTATTATTTGGGAGATTTCTCGAAACAATCATTTCATTCTACTGCTATTCATTGATTTTTGTGATCTACTATTGATACTATTGTGTGTGTGGTTTACTCAGTTTGTTGCTATGATAATACGTGTGGTGGTTAGGGAAGTTTTAATCTAGTGTATTCATTGACTTAAACCCACCTTCTAAGGTATTGATTTATTATGTATGGCTGTTGCTGGATTTTGGGGAAATTTTGTTTTCAATGCTAGATAGATTCATAATCTGTAAATACAAGGTACAAGAAGTAGAAAGATGAAGTTTCATGATTCTCTTTCTGGATCAGATTGTCCAAAGCACAGGTTGCATAGTCGCTAATCTTACCAAGATAATTGATATGTTTTTGGCTTATGGTGTGTATACTAGTCTCGATTGTCATTTATTGTTTAACAAGATTTTTCTGACTTAATTCTTTTCATGGTTGAGGTAATATGCTATTTTACTGATTTCCTAATCCTTCCAAGAACGGTCTTTTTAATGGTTAATATTTTAGTCTTTTTTGAACAATTAGATAGTTATTGCACACTAATTCTCAATTGTGGTTATATTTGCATTGATAATAATACATCAAGGCATGGATATTTATGTCTTGTTTTATTCTTTTATTTTCACTCTGCAAGCTTTTCTTGCATGGGACTGTGAATGGTTTCTTCAATTTTCATTAATATTGCGATTTGCTTAATTTGGCTCCTATTTTCTATGAGGATGTCATTCAGTCTCTTCAGCTATGTCATGATTAACTTCCAATCCTTATTGAACTCACATCCAGTCCATCTTAGTGTGCAAAAATGAAGGTACATAAATAGTTTTTTTTATTAAAGATACATAAGGAAGAATTAATTGTAAGTAGTATTTACTTATTGATGGAACAGTCTACTCATTAATCTCTGTCTTCCATACAGTGTTTTCTCTTGCATGTCAAAAGGGGGCTACAAGGAGAATCGATAGAAATTTGGTTCTTGCTGTTTGTCAAATGATATTGTTGGTTCAACTATAACAAGTGGCTATCTTAAATTCTGAAAGGGAGTAATATTGGACTTAGGTTCATGTATCATAACATTTTGTTGAGTTTTAATTGGGGAAATTATAGGACAAGATTGACCACTGTATGGTGTGGTTCAACTTCAAATTAGGTTTAAACCTACTAATTGGAGTCTATCTGAATTGGCAACCAGACAAAGTGGCGCTAGGGATGAAGATTCAGGTATTATATAATTGGGTTGCACAAATTATACCTCTTTGGATTCGTGAATGGAGTTTGTGACTTTTTTGTTGCACATCCCTAGTATACGTTCTTTTTGGCTCGAAAGTCATCAAAGCTGGAAAATTCTTCAATCTATTTCAGACTTTATATTTACTTAGTGTTTGGTTGGAGTGGGATGTATGCTCTAAAAGATCGTGTTTGCAATTTCTTTTTTTTTTCTGAAGTAATT
This sequence comes from Bassia scoparia, assembly GCA_008642245.1. NCBI lineage: Eukaryota > Viridiplantae > Streptophyta > Magnoliopsida > Caryophyllales > Amaranthaceae > Bassia > Bassia scoparia. Next base: position 32,129 of record SNQN01005495.1, on the reverse strand, counting down.
GGCAAATTTTTTTGGGGTTTGGCAGGTGTGTTAGTTTGGACTACTTTTCAGCTTTCCATGACTCCATCTGAATGGATATGGACATCAACCATTTTCGATGCACGACATTCATCATATAAATCTCTTATTTACGTGCCGTATGTGCGCACCTCTTTATACTGAAGAAGAATAAGCAACAGAATAATGGTACCAATTGATTCTAGCAGCAAACAGGAAATGTTACTTGTAAGCATTTCTCTAGGATTTCAGCCTTTTATTTCTAGGTATAGAATAAATAGTTGAAAGTAGGATAGAAAAAATTAAGCAAACAGGGCAGGTTTTAATGGAGGTTGAAGAATTATGATGAGAACATTTCTTGGTCGGTACGTTGTATTTAAGTTTTAGGTAGTTGAATTAAATGTAACTTTGCTAACTAGGAAATGTGTTATATATTCTTTCTTGTATAGCAATCACAGATCCAACATTGTGTCAGTGTTAAATCTCTTGTCTATATCATGTATGCACAATATTGTGGTTTTTTGCAACGAGTGAACATTTATGTATAAATATTGGTGGGTTATTTTATGAACAAATCTAAGACAATAATACATTTTAGTTGTTAATTTTGTTTTTTTTTAAATATTTTTAGCGACATAGTCGGTCGCAACAGCATAATGAGTGTAATTTAGTCAGACCACCAATCAGTCGCCAAATAACTGGTCGTTCGGCCTTTTAGCAACTACCAATTAGTCGCCATACACTAGTTCAGGCGCTTTTAAGAATATCAATAGTCATTAAATACACTAGTTCAGTTCGCCTTTTAGCAACTACCAATTAGTACAAACAACTTTTTTTCAGTTGCTTATTAGCAATACAATATTAGTACGCACAACTTTTTAGTTGCTTTTTAGCACTACAAATAAGTCGCCAAGTATCGCAAAAAAGGCACTTGGAAAGGCGTAGTCGTCAAAATTTTGGCTGAGACTAGCCTTTTGGGACTACGACTTTTTAGTCGGCTAGTCGCAAATTCGATTAGCAATAGATTTTTCAGTTCGCTAAAATGATTTTAGTCGGTCGTTAAAAATCACGTTTTTTTATAGTGGAAGTCTTCCTGAGGATTGATTTCACGATGAGGAATTATGATGACCGAGGAAGACAGTTGGTCGTTTATACTTAGATGGTAGATTAATAAAGGCATGTGGAGTTGAAGTGCTTCTATCTCACACATAGGAGGAGCACACCCATTCGTCATCAAGTTCGACTTAACGTCCCTAACATGCAGCAGAGTACGAAGCAATGTTTCTTAGGTCTACAAGTTGTGTTGCATTACGTTAAGAAATTCCGGTAATAATGGTGAATCTACTCATCATAAAAAGATTTCAGGACGGATGGAAGGTGAATGAAAGCTTGCTCGTATCAGTCTATCTTGAAACATTGCTCTGGTAGTAGACGAAGTGAAATCATACCTACGACGTGAAGATACGCTTTGCATCTGCAATTAGAAGCTCGCATCCATGGTGGAATCTGAGTTGTGGACCAATGCCTTAGTCATTGAGCGAAGAAAGACAGCATCGTCTGCATTTAGATGAAACAAATGAGGACCAACCTCGTCCGAAAGAGCCATGGTAAAAGAATGAAGGACCACCTAGAAATGGTGAAGTACCCTTCTAGTACAACAAAAAGCAACAAAGGGCTCTGAGAACACTAAGAGCGCATAAATGCTCCCTACTTTGTATCACTCAACAAATAAGCGAAAGTCTGGAGGCACGTCATGACGTGAATCTGTGGCACCCACATGAATAGCACTCAGGTCAAATCATCAAGTTTAGGGTATTACTAGACACCATCGGAAGGGATTGCATGGAATATGTCCGTACATGCGCACCTCAAAAATACTTAATGCACAACTGTTTGTCTTCCTATCCCACATTTGTCTTCCATGGCTTTCTCTACATTGGGAATATAGATAATAGGGAATATTGCGCCACCGCGGGCAAAGGGGAGGTCATGAGTAATTCATACTTGTGGCACGTTACTTCACTAAAGTAGGTTGAAGCATACGTATAGGCTAGCTCCAGGCTAAGCAACGTGCAAAATTTACGAAAACACATAATTCTGTCGCTATGGGTTTCCTCATGATCAATTAGTGGTAAACGAACCACTTTCAAGGCAGATGTGCGGATTGATTGGAAATATAGATTAAGCAAAACAAGTATTCACAATACAGGCCAAGCCATTGGGGCAGTTGAAGCAGCTAACAAAATTCAAAATCAATTATCTCTAAGTGCGGAGAATCATCGAGATTAGCGCAAAAGCGCAATTGCTCTATGGGGTTCTAAGACGTCTTTGTCACTTCACGGGAGCTTCGCATTCCTCGATTAGTCTATGGCGGCCGAGCTGTTCAACAGTAGAATAGAGATCTTAGTTCTACGATTGTCCTAAGATAACAAACTCCAGAAAGAGATGGGTAAGGGCGAGATTCGGACGAGTTAGCTTTGGATTGAACAAAACGGCTAGCAGCCTTGTCATCATGTGGAAGCATATAAAAGGGTCGAACGGATATTCAATAGCGAGTCAATCACGAGGCATAAAGCAGGTTGAATTTGGTTTTAAGCACTTCGCAAAATAGTCTAGATCCTTGAGGCAAAGTTTCGTCTAATTGGGCAGGTCGATTAATTGTAAAAAGATCTTACAAAAGGGCAGTTCAACTAATGGACATAAATGGTGATAATCTTCTACAACCTCACAACTAGACCAGCCTAAGAAATACTATAGTTAGGGCATACACGCTCATGCGCGTCTCAGGAGCACAATACAGCATCATCATAATAAAGATGGCATGAATTCCTTAGGATACGTAGGCAGCCTCGCTGGGCATCGGTCACAATAACAAGTGCTTACTTGGTTTTGGGATTAGCAAGTGAACAACAGTCAAGCGGACAATGGGACGAAGTTTTCTTCAAAATGTAAAGTAACAATGCATAAAAAGTAATGCAGTTTGTATTTATTACTATTTAATAAATAAGCAATTAGACACAAAAGAAACTTCAAGCTCCAGTTCACTTATTATGCAACAGCGGCTCGCAGGCCAATACTTTTTTAACTCATTTAATAAAACAAACTTAAGTTAAACAGAGTTGTGGAAAAAAGCAAAATCATCCTTCTTCTCCTCTTCTGCTTCTTGAATTCATCCTCTTTGGTTTGATCTCACCTTTATGCTTCATCACCATTTTGCATTCTTGGGTCTATCACAACAACCTTCTTTTCCTTTAGATCCCCTCTCAAGCATTCCTCTTTAGGCCAAGGTCTTCTTTTCAAACAACATTTGAGTCAATCCTCAAAGGGGAAGTTTTCAGCCTACCAATTGGGCACTTCTTAGGACAAGTCTGTCCTTAGCTAGAATAAGCTCTTAGACTTCAGCAGAAGAGGTTTCAGTAGTGTACAGCCATTCTTACTTTGGTAATGGTCCTTCTGCTTCTGCACATCTTGCCATAGCAATGACTCATCACATCAGTGGCATCTACATCAAACATGGTAATGAGCAGAAATTTGTGGTCACTCGAGAGTGGGCGGCACTCAAGTGTAAGAATGGGATTCCCAATACTTTCACACTATTGCATTTCTCGAATGCAAGCGCATCGTTGTCAAAGGACGAAGTGTCAACAAGCGGAATAAGCTGAACTTTCCTAAATGCCTCATACCCTTGAAGGGAAATTAAGGTCTAACGCGTAACTTAGACACGCGCACATATGATTAAAGCGATTTATGCAACATAATCCTAAGTGCCCACAATGGAAAGTCACTCACGAATGCCATGGTCACAAGGATAAGAATCCACTCATGTTAGATTTGGTGACATGGCCTTGTTAACGTGAAAAGAAAATCCCTTAGCAGAATTTTGCCAGGATTTTGGGGCGCCTCAACTAGCTCAAACGCCTATCAGCAGATCTGTGCATGAAATACGACATGTGCAATTTTAATCATCAATCAACAAGCAAGAATGTATTTTGTACAATGCAGTATTTTCTGGAAATACTTCGGAAGAAATATTATACCCTGCAGGAAACGGGGATCTAGACAAGGGCGCAGTTCATTCTCTTAAGGGGTCAATGATACGAATACTCCCGTGGCAAACGCATCAGGAGTATCCGACTGGCTATTGCTCAACAATGAAAATAAAAAGCTAGATGGACCGAATTTGGCTTTTACATCGGACAACAGGAAACAGTGCAAGAAACAGCAAATCATAATTGCACGTTATGGTAATTCTATCGGCAAGAAGATCACAGCAATATAGTCACTAAAGCAAGTAAGTCAATTTCGGACATGCACTATGCGTCGTGAAACAGTTGCTAGTCTCAAGTATTGCTATAGTTCACAACAAAGTGATAACAGTATTAGGGATATAAGGGAGACTTCAACAAGCAGATAATAATAGCAACAAGTTTTCTCAGTAAAGGAAAATGTTCTTTGTCCGAGAGAATAAGAGTAGTCATGGGTCCCAAGCTTATAGCCATAAATGAGATTTGTGTATCCGAGACTTACATACTTAAGTCAAGAGAAATCCAATTCGCCTTGCAAGGTCTCCTTTCACGAGCATACCAAGCTTCATAGGCAATCATTCAAAGCATAGGAAAGTTTCTCCATTTGATTTGTTTGCTAAACTCTGTGTATGTAATGGAATTAAATGAAGTTTAAGCAATTTAAGAGAGGTTTTAAGCACTAGGAGGCTATAATGAATGATTAGGGCATACATAATCTATTTATAAGCATTTAAGTAAAAAACTTGCCTAAAATCAAATTCGAGCAAAATAGCTCGATTCTAAGGTGTAATTACGCGAGCCTGGCGTATTACGCCCAGTTTAAGCTATTTTTCGCTGATTTTACTCTTCTATCGCAGGCTCCTGCAAGATGGACGCAGTTCTTAGTCCAGGCGTAGGTCCTTCTCTGATTTTTTAAAGAGGCAAAAAGTTCGCTTTTGCTCAAACACAAGCAAACATACAACCCAAAAGAAAAGCGATATATCGTCTTAGAAGTTTAAATCAATGCATTGCATATAGTTAGAAGTTGACCTTTTTGCAAATTGTAATAAAAGCTTAGCATTACAAAACAGGCTATGTCTAGAGTCGTACAAAATCTTACGTATATTTATACAAACCTCGAGTGAATCGAGTCAAGTCAATCAAGTCAAGTCGAGCAAATTCAACACTAGTCTACGGCAGGTCTAAGCTTAGTCCTAAAAATAAACAAATGCAGAGCTAGAGTTACCCCTCTAAGGTGACAGGTACATCTACAGCTTTGACGACAGTGAAAAAAGTGAAGCTAGAACCCGCAAGGTAGACTCGTCCAGCCTCATTAGGGAAAGGAAACAGCAAAAGTTCCGGTATGTAAAATCACAAAACATTCATGAAAGCATACAATAAAAGGGCGGCACAACTCATCAATAGGTTAGGCGGCGAAGGATATCGCCGGCTGTTGTACACAGTCCCAAGATGGAGTGTCTCGGGGTGTCACGAATCATCACTGCATCTAGCGGCTGTGCTTGAGGATCACTAGCACAAGCCCATGCGTTGAAAGTATAAATAAGCCAATAACTGCAATACAATAATGAGGTCAGGCAACAGAAGCAAATCAAATATAAAAGCCGGTAAAAGTCAAAGAATTACCTCAAGCACTCTTCGCAAGCCAGTGCAGGGATCGCAAGCATTTCACTGACGGCGGTATAAATAATAAATGCATCAAAGAGCATAGCTAATCGCCCATCATAAGAGGGAACAGTAAAGATCCTCAAAGGATGGGGAGAAAAGGAGCTGAACTATGGTCCGTGCCCTTATTAGGACATGCCGTTGAAAGATCACTTAGTGTAAGAATCCTAGTTGATATCTTCGTGGTGCTGTTAGCTCAGACCTCCAGTGAGAACTGCTCTGTATGTCACTTTTCCATACTTCAGCTCGTAGGCAGGAAGAAATCGGACCAGCCTTCGAAGAGGATCAGAAAGCTGATCTCGTCATTCTAAGGGACGCTTTTCAGTGAAAGAAGCCAGTCAAAACATAGCAAAGTAATAGGGGGTCAGCATTTCATTATGGGAAGTGAAAGGTGTTCGTGGTATTCCCAAACACCTCCATCAGGCCGAGGATTTGGGAGCAAGGCGAATATGACTGACGGTTAGGTTAAGAAAAAATCTAAAAGACACTCGCCGAGGTGTCCATACTCTCTACGCCTCGAAGAACCTTACGAAAGAGATCACCCATTGTATGAGGAGATCTCGTACGTTGAGTACGGTATGCTCTGACAAGAGATGATAAAAAATTAGCAAACGAGGCGGGCATAAGTAAAGACAACCGACAAGTGAAAGCAAACTTACCCGTCCATTCCTCGGACGAATAGAAACGTGGTGATCAGGGGAGCAGCATAACTCAGAGTTATCCCAATTAGTCACCCTCCATCTCTGACGGGAACTACGCACTTGCTTTCCTCTTCGGATTGGCATGCTATAAGCAAAAAATAGACCAAAGATTTGTAAAACAAATAGGTAGCATAACGGCTAAAAATGGACATCCTGCATACAAACAAAAGGCCCACTAGGGGCTTACAGCTAACCAACGCAACCATGGTCGAAGGAAATTCACAATTTCTTGACAGTCGGGACAATAGGCAAGCAGCTAGAAAGGCGAGAAAGAGCACTTCTTCTCCCCAYCGAATATACATGCCTAACGGAATGCACAATTCCACTCACAAATACTATATGCAACGAAMATTTAAAGAAGGTGTATACGCTCACTCATATGCCATAATCCWRAATTTAGCAAATAATCACCATTAACTAGTGCTTTTTCAAGCTTTAAGCTATTTATAATGGTGAAATCATACATGGGCATCCACGTRGTTGCAAATAGGCATGGAAAGGTTTATTCTATCATCAACAAYCAAGAARAAACAAGTCATATGCATAATTCAACAAGGCATGGGCATGACAAGCTACTATTTATCATCTTCTTCAAGTTGTAAGCTTACAATAGCATAACTCGTTTAAATTTGCACCAAATTTGATGAAACAAATTGCAAAAGACTCAAATAAGCATGAATAATCCAAAGTATTCAACAATTTCAAGCATACACAAGCAACGAAGAAAGCCCCAATTGAATTGCACAAATTGACAAGGCATATTGAAATGGCATGATTTTGAGTAGTAAATTGCAACTTACAAGTGAATTTAAAGTTTAGAGTAGTAAACTTACTTGAACTTGGGACTTGATGAGCAAACAAAGCCTTTTCAAGCAATTCCAAGGTGTAGCAATGGAGTTTAGAGAGAGCTTGTAACAAAAAAAGCAAAGAGAAAATGACAAATGAGGCAAAGTGGCGTTAAAAGGCCGCGAAATTCTACCAAAATAGGCTGAATGTTGGGCATAATTGCTCCCAGATTCTACCTATTTTTGGCTCGTTTATCGAGCCTTTCTCGTGGGCCCACTTGTGTACGCGACAAGCCCGTTGCGTTCAAATGTCATTGGTACTTCTCGGGAATTCCAACCAACTTTCAAAGTCATGCACAAAGACCAAAATGCCCCTAAGCAAGCAAAATGGGCCCYACAYTCATCAAATCGCTACAAAAATACACCTACGAAGCTACGACCAGKCGTAAGCGAATACAAAGTCACAATGAAGCAATAGCCACGATCAAGTGAAGMTTGAAAGCAGATCAAAGTCAAAGCACACATTTCTCAGTCGAAGTCATATCATCCTCCACTACTACAAAAAGAGTGTTTTTTAGACACAATATGCTCAACACAAGTAACAAGTGTTGAGAATCATTTGATTTTATGTGTTTTTTTTTACACAACTCTCAACACTTTTTAGTGTTGAGATATTTTCAACATAAAAATGTGTTGAGAAATGCTGATTATAATGACATGCTACACGCATGACATTCATTTAAGCCGCCAAATCAAAATTTTAAGCAAATCAATTCCCGCTTCTCTCAACAAAACCTAAAACRGCTTACTCTGAAGCCCARTACCCCAAATTATCCTTCCCCTAAAAATTATGSAGTAAAATAAAATAAGAAAAACCCTAAAACTATTTCCTTTCCATTATTTTCGAAAARCGTCTCACCTTCTTAGTATCAACTCTCACGCACTTCTTCATCTTCATTCCCATTCCCTTAATGTTCAACAATTCGGTCAAGCAACAAATATCAGCGATAATAGCAAAACTCATCTGCAAAATTCTCACGAAATTTAGATTTATCGGCATTTTCAATTAATGGGTAAGTTAGTCATTTGAATTTTGGTCAAGTAATTCGACATTAATGATAATTGTTTGGGGTTTATTAGCATTTTCATGTTTCTTAATTAAGGCCGCAAATTCATTCATAATTTCTTATAATTTGTTTTATAATTCCGAATTAAAAGGTTTTTTGGTGATTTCTTCATTGGATTTCTTTGAGTTGAGTACTTTGATTTTCTGATAATTATTTGTGTTATAATTCGAATTGTAATTTTATATTTTTTTTCGTTGCATGTGTTTGTTGGAGTCGGGTTGCCCATGTGGATAAGTTGCTACTTCTATTATTGGTAGATTTTTTAAATTGTGGCTTATTTAATATGCTATGTGTTTTTTTTATCTCTTGATTTCAATAATAGCTGTACTGATTGTTTCTATGGCTGGAATTACGAAGGAGGATGGTACGAGATGGGCTTGTATTGTTTTTATGGTAATTTAGATCCCTTTTTTGTTCTTCTAATTTGTAATATTTGATGATTTGATGTTACATTGTCTGAAATCATCAGGTGGCTTAAAAGTGTCATAGACATCTTAGCAAATTGTTTTATTCAGTTTATTCTTGACGGGTATGTACAGTTAGAAGGAAGATAAGATATTATTTTAAATTGAATTTTAAATTCAAGTAAATTTAGTTGTATAAGCTTCAAAGAAGCTTAAATTTTGTTGAGCAACTATAAGGGTATCCTAAGCAATACGAAACTTATTAGAGATGAGAGATTAGGCACATTATAGTTTTAAGAGGAATTGAATTGAGGTTAATTGGAAATTGGTAATGAATTGGAGATCTACATTAAATCATGGATAACTCTATTTTCGTTTCGTCATTTGTCAAGACTAATTTAGAGATCGAGGGAAAGGAATGATCTTTGTGTGAAATTTTGAGGGTCCGGTTTAGTGGTTTAGTAATATTCTTAACTCTTGATTAGTGTGAGTTAGGCCTATTTCTTTTGGGACTGTCATATAGAACAGAATTAATTTATCTGGTGAAATCAAGTCCAAACGAAAAATTGTAATAAAGCAGGACTGATACAATTTGAGAAATCAATAGCATGAGAAACTAGAGAAGAAGAAGGAAGAAATTTTCTTGTGCTGTTCATTCTGTTGTGATAAAAGGTAATGTATTTTGAATGAATCAGAGTATGGACCTTAGTCTTAAATCAGCCATAAAGTAGTAAAACTAATAATAGAAATTAACTAGCTTCTAACTGAATTTTATTAGAGCTTAATACACCGAGTTAGTTTAAAGCTTAGGCAGTAGGGTGTCCAACACCCCCCCCTCAAGGCTAGGTTCGTGGTAACATTCCTAGCTTGGATTAAGTCCTGGAAATGAGTCTGATGGCAAAGCTTTAGTGAAAACGTCTGCAATTGTTACTTGAGTAGGAGTATATGAGAGTTGAAGTAAACCTTCCATAACCTTTTCTCTTGTAAAATGGCAGTCCAACACAATGTGCTTTGTCCGTTCATGATAAACCGGATTTTTGGCAATGTGAATGGCACTCTGATTGTCACAATTCAGAGTCACTGGCCTTAAATTAGACACCCCAAGTTCTTCTAGTAATCTGACCAGCCATGTTACCTCAGCAGCTGCATTGGACATTGCTCGATACTCTACTTCTGCAGAGGATTTAGAAACAGTAMATTGTTTCTTGCTTTTCCAGGAAATAGGTGAGTTCCCAAGTAGAAGAATGAACCCAGTAATGGACCTTCTAGTGTCTTTACAAGCASCCCAATCACTATCACAAAAGGCTTGCAATATTAGCTTGTCACTTGCTTTGAGTAGAATCCCTTGWGTACTTGTACAAGCTACATAGTMAAGCACATGGATTAGAGCTTCATAGTGACTTGTTTTAGGCTGTTGTAGGAATTGGCTCAGTGTTTGTACTGAGTATGTAAGATCTGGTTTGGTATTTGATAAGAAATTAAGCTTCCCTACCAAGCTTCTGTATAGAGCAGGATTCTGGCAATCATCCCCATCTTCAGCAGTCAGTTTCAGATTCAATGGGAGAGGAGCTACCACATTTTTATGTTTACTTAACTGTGCTTCTGCAAGGATTTCTTTTGTAAATTTATGCTGAGTCAAAGTGTAGCCATCAGTTGTATTCCTTACTTCAAAACCCAAGAAATAATGTAGATGTCCAAGATCTTTGATGCCAAACACATTGTTCAAGTGGATTTTGAGCCCTTGTATTCCAATATGATTTGTTCCAGTAAGGATCATGTCATCAACATATACTGCTGCCATGATTATCCCAGTAGATTTCTTTATGATGAACAAAGAATAATCATTCCTTGATTGCTTAAAACCTTGATGTTCAAGTTCTTGAACCAACTTGGCAAACCATTGTCTACTAGCTTGCTTGAGCCCATATAGAGACTTTTTAAGTTTGCAGACCATATTATTTYGATTAGGCACACCTGGTGGGAATTTCATGTACACTTCTTCATGGAGATCCCCATGTAAGAAGGCATTATTGATATCCAATTGAGAAATATCCCACTTTTTACTTACTGCAATGGCTATAATACTTCTGACAGTTGCCATTTTTACTACTGGGCCGGGAGAAGGTTTCAGAATAATCCACCCCATACTGTTGAGTATACCCAATTGCCACTAGTCGTGCCTTTAGCCTTTCAAGGGTCCCATCAGCATGAGTTTTAGTTTTGTAGACCCACTTGGAAGAAATGGCTTTCTTTCCTTGAGGAAGAGGAACGATATCCCATGTATTATTCTGTGCCAAGGCTTGGAGTTCCTTTTCCATGGCATGTACCCACTTAGGATCTTGTGCAGCTTCTTTGTAGTTCAGTGGCTCAATAGGTATAGATGAATCTGATAGGAAGGTTGTATGAGGGTCATACTGGACAAGATTACACCAGTGTATGCTTGTATTAGCTGAAGGTTGGCCTGGCAGAGTGTAAACATAATCTTGCAAGTGTACAGGTGGTTTTATTTGTCTTGTGGATTTTRTGAGTTCCTGGGATGTAGTTGCTGCATTTGTGGTTTCAGTGACAATATTGTCAAGGGGAGAAGTGTTTGCTGGCTGGTCATTTAGAGTATGTGGTGATGACGTGTTAGGATCAGGTTCAAGGTGAGTATTTGGTATATTTTCTGTGGTGTAATGTGTTTGGGTAGGATAAAAAATATTAGGAAGATAAGTTGCATAGAATTGATTTTGCACAATAGACTCAGGAAGAAAAACTTGAAAGGTGGAAGAAGAAGGAATTGTAGGGGATTRAGAAAAATGAAAAGGAAAATGTTTTMCATAAAAAACTACATCTCTGTTGATTTGGATCTTTTTGGTAGTAAGGATTAAAACTTTGTAAGCCTTTTGATTCATAGGATAACCAAGAAAAACACACATATCAGCTCGAGGGTCAAATTTAGTTCTGAGTTGTTTTAAGGTTGAAGCATAGCAGAGGCATCTATAAACCTTTAAGTGTTGTAAATTTGGTTTATGGCCAAAAAGTTTTTCATAGGGGGAAATGTGTTTAAGGGAAGTGAGAGGTAGTCTATTTATTATGTGAGCTATTGTCAAAACACAATCACCCTAGTAAGAGGAAGGAACTTTTGATTGAAAAAATAAGCTTCTAGCAGTTTCCAAAAGGTGTCTATGTTTTCTTTCAATTGTACCATTTTGCTGAGGGGTTTCAGCACAAGATTTTTGCAAAACAATACCTTTTTGATGATAAAATTGCAAAATATCCCCTTTAGTGAATTCTCTGGCATTATCACATCTCACACARTTAACAGGCAAATCAAATTGAGTGTGACAGAAAGCAATGAAATTTTTGAGAATTGAACAAGCATCAAATTTATATTGAAGAAAATACACCCATGTAGTTCTAGAGAAATCATCCACTATAGTGAGAAAACGATTACATTTATTGAAGGTTGTGACCTTGTAAGGTCCCCATATATCAACATGAACAAGCTGAAAAGGCTTAGAAGTTTTAATAGAACTAAGAGAAAAAGGTAATCTAGTCTGTTTTGCCATGGGACAGACTTGACAAATACTATCAATATGAAAAGCATTGACATTATTATTTGTGGCTAGGCCTAATTGACTAAAAGGAACATGTCCTAACCTGAGATGCCATAATTTTGCATTCTTAGTTTTATTAACATAAGCAGCATTGCAGGACAGATTAGCTAAATGTGAAGGAGATTGAATGGTAGAATCTTTGGGAGAATTCTTCAAGTGATGCTCTGTGCAATACAACCCTTGGTGGAGTCTACCAAGAACAAGTGGTTGGGTCAGGTGGTTCCCCTGTATGAGGCAGGAATCAGAAGTGAACTTTATTTCACATTTCATGTCAGAGGATAATTTGTGAACAGAAATCAAGTTGTAATGGAAGTCAGGTACATGAAACACACCATGCAAAATTATGTTACCAGGTAAGATAACTTTCCCAACATTTTTTATTTCAATTTGTCTTCCATCAGGCACTGTGATAGTATTATCAGAAGAATGTAAAGGGGAATATGTACTAAAAAGGCTTAAATCATGGCAAATATGGTCAGTGGCACCACTATCTAACACCCAAATAGGATTGAAAAAATTCATCATGCAGAACTTATAGCTTGAGAAGAGAGCTAAAGTGTTACCTGGCAAGGGTTTGGGAGTTGAAACAGCTTGAGAATTAGAAGAGGCAGATTGTCCTGGGGATTCAGACTTGGCCAGAAGTGTCATCAACTTGTTGTACTGGTCCAAAATAATAGTGGGAGAATGATCWGTGGACCCTGCAGCTTGTGACTGAACATCAAGATCATCAATTGTGGGTCCCTGTGACAGATTGGCAACTTTTCTTTCCCTGTGCCAAGTATTCGGGTAACCATGCAGTTTATAACACCTATCCATGGTGTGTCCTGTCATCTTACAATGATCACAAGTCAATGGCGAGAATCTCTTGTTATCAGCCACCCTGTTACCAACATTATTTCCTGAGTGTGCTCCATTTTGAGCTCCATAATTTGCAGGCATAGTTGTCCCTTTCCCATATCTATTTCCTATTAAACTTCTTGCAGCAAAAGCCATTGTTCACTTTGAATAAGAGCTTGAGATACCTGCTTCTTGTACGTCTTTCTCTTGCATTGACCATCTGTTGATCTTGTGTCAAGTGGTGCAGTGGTTGAATCATGAGAACATGCTTCTTCTTGCTTGTAATCTTCATGCAACTTCATGAGAAAATCATATACTATATTTTTCGTGCCTCAAATTCTTTGAGCAGAATTACAATTGCAATTATACAAGTAACACACTGAGAGAGGTTGGTACATATCAAGCTCATCCCAAATGCCTTTAATCTTGGATATGAAGAAACACACTTTCATCTTCTCTAGTTTAACCTCCAGAAGATTTGTTTGTAAGAAAATATTTGTGCTGAATTCGGTTGGCCAAATCCTTCCAAGATCTTCCAAATATCACTAGCAGTCTTACAATATACACACTTTTTCAATTGTTTTGGTCATGAAGCAACATAACCAGTTCTTGATCATATCATTGCATTTGTGCCATGCTCATAGTGGGTCTGTTTTGGGGTCTGGAAGGAACCATCTAGAAAGCAAAGTTTGTTCTTAGGAGAGAGAGTCCATAATATGGATTCTTTTCCAATCATCAAAACATACATCAAAAACTCAGGGACTATTTGTGACTGTAGTATCGGCCGGATGTATAAGTACTACTGCCATAGACAGCAATGGGATCAAGAGGTTGCTGATTATTGATATATTGTTTGTGTTTATATTGTTTTGTGGAGTTTTTGACATATTGGTTATAAAAAGAATTGGAGGCAAGGAAAAATTGAGGAGAAAGATATAAAAGGAAAAATTGAGGTGAAGCAGGCAAAAGAAATCAATTATCAAATGCAATGAAAACGAAAAAGAACTTCAAGTAGATAACGATTCATCAGCAAGACGATAGTAGTTTTTAGAACATACGATCAATCACATCATCATCTTTCATACGTAGTACAATCAAGATCAAGAAGGAAAACACCACAACAGAGACCAATACAACGAAACTATCGTTTCTTAACAAACACCAGAATCAATCGAGAAGCCAAAATCCCGCAAAATAATACCTCAAAAATCAAAGAATACCTCAAAATTGATCGAAGAAACAAGCTTGTTCGAAGTATGAGACTAAATCCCGCAATTGTCACAGTTTGCAAACAATTCGAGCAAGAAGAATTCAAAATTGATGAATACGAGCAACAATATTAGATCAAACTTCAATTAATCGAAAAGAACAAGGATGCTGCTATCAAACACAACGCAAATCATCAAACAGTTGGCATGCAAAATTTCAGCAGAAATCATCCAAGCGGTGAAACAATCGAAAATCAGCATTCATCGAAAGAGAGAGGAGATTGAATCGCAGAGTAAGATGAAGCAGAAAAGCGTGATCTTTCTGCTCTGATACCATGATARAATTTGAGAAATCAGRAAGCATAAGAAAACTTAGAGAGAGAAAGGAAGGAAAAATGTTCTTGTGTTGTTCATTTCTGTTGTGAAATGTAAGTATGTATTCTGAATGAAATCGGAGTAGGACSTTAGTCCTTAAATACAACCTAAGTAAGTAACAAACTAATAATAGAAATTAACTAGCTTCTAACTGAATTTGTTAGAGCTTAATACATGAGTTAGTTACAAGCTTAGGCAGTAGGGTGTCCAACACAGACAAACTTTCTATCTTGGTTAGGTGGTTTGCTTTTTTCACAAAAGTAAATTTGASTCCTTTACACATAGATTGTTAGGTTTTAGCCACATATTATGCGTTAAAACATAATATGTTCAAGGCAAACTGAAAAGAAACCATATCTAATGTTTAAATAAAATATGCTTGAAGTGCAATTAAAGACTAAAACAAGTCTGACATGGGGAAACAACTAGCTGCTATACTTTTGAAAATTTCWACACAAATTCATCAGTATCACACGATCCCTTGAAATGTTTTGTAAAAGTTGGCATCCGTTAATATTGGCATCACTTTACCCTCATGTAGTAAGTGCTTTTGTGCATCATGTTGCCATTTTCTCCAAGTTGGAGACACAGGGGATCCTACATAGTTCTAGACTTGTAGTTGTATCCATCTCTAATTCTCTCTTTCAGCATTGTATTTCCTAACCATGTGTCTCTATTAATCAGGTCTATGTTGAGCTGGTGTGGGAAGTCAATGAAAGAACCTTGTAAATGCAGATAACTGTAACATTAAACAGATTTTTAACTATAATAAGTAAAAAATAATAGATTTATGTCACTACTACAAATCACACTAATGAGTACATTATTTTGGTAAAATATTTTTTGCTACTTCAATAAATCCTAATATGCGGTTTATGCTACTGTTTCTATCAAACTATAAACTCACTCATCTTGATCTCTTTTGTGTTTCATGAGTTTTCTTATTTTGGTTTGAAAGGTCGAGTTTATTTTCGAATTTATGTCGTTTTTTATTGCTTGATGTTTACTTACTGTTGCGTGCTTGCTGTTTAGTGTAAACATACATATTTTAATGATAAACTCTAACATATGGAGTACTTCACACTAGTATTTGATGCTACTGTCTTGTGTTTCCATGTTGTTGTTGTTTTTACGCTCTGTCCCATGGTGTTTTCTATTGTCTGTTGCTGTTCTCTGCTTTTGCGTGCTACTACCCTATGCATTCGCGTGCTGCGTGCTGTTGTTATGTGCTTGTGCTACCCGTTGATCGATGTATGCTGTTTGCTACTATTGGTTCATGTTTATGAATTTGGTTGTTTTCCCGATGATGCAAACTCATCCCATTGACTTGAATCATTTGATGCATTGTTGTTGCCYAGCTCTCCATAATTTGTTGCATTGTTATGCATTGTTATTGGTTAATCTGTTTTAATTATCAATACCTTTGTCATTAGATTATTAGACACTATTTACCCCTGATTTTTTTATTATTATTTTAATAGATGTGCTTAATTACCCTAGTGTTGTAGAGCCTGAACTCCAACCCTCAACCCTCATACCGTAGAATTTAACTTGGGGTTTTCTCTATTTATAAATGTCTCATTGAAATTTAATTATCTCGTACTTATAATCAATGAGTTTCTTGTGTAGGTGTTCTTTAGCTTCATTATAAAATGTGATTTATATTCTTAAATTATTATATTTTGACCTTATATTGTTTTTGACAACGTACGCAATGATGCCGCTTGTGATGATGGGAAAATGTTGAGTTCAAAGATGCTCCACAAAAATCGTATAAGTGAGCTTGTAGTACTAAAATCAAGAATTGTCCAACATGTTACTCAAAAGSTTAACTTTAGTTTCWGACATGCTCCCACCTTCTACCTTTTTCTTTCGTAGTGTCTTCTAATTAGCTTACAAATTCATTGATTATAAAATGTGATTTCTATTCTCAAATTTTCATATTTTGACCTTACTTGTATTCTTTTTACAAGGTACATAATGATGCTTGTGATGATGGGGATAATGTTGAGACTGGAGATGATCGAAAAAAGTCGTCTGAATGAGCTTAGACTCCTTAGAGTACTACAATCACACAAGCTTAGCTTCAAGAGACCTTAATTATTAATTACTAACATTTAATTTTTTTTTTGTTTTCGTAGTTGGACTTCTTTTGAAAACTTACCTTGTTAAACAATTTTATTCTAGTTGTTGATTAATATTGTACAACACTTGTTATATATACGTTGATGTATTGATGAATATATTTTATTTATAATATATAAAATAAAATTTAGTATATATATAATTACATTGTTTATTATGTTGTTTTGATTATCTTTTCCTCTTGTTGGTTATTATAGTTGTATGTTGTAACCTATAAAAATATTGACGATGAAAAGGAAGATGGTCTAAACGTAGACATTTGTCATTATTGACACATATGTAAAAAGTTGAGAGTTTCAACACTTTTTGGTGTCAAAAATATGGCCAAAATAGTGTTGAGAGTTTCAACACTTTTTAAAGTCTAACAATATGCCAGCAGAAGTATGTTTCACCTGACTTGCCATGGCAGCGTGCAAGGGATTTGTTGTGGGAGTATATAGCATATAGATAAAGGAGTTGGGTCTAGTTCACGGGAACCTCTGCCGTGGTCTCCCCACCGGATGGTTACTAAGAACAATTTCGACACTGGGTTAGAGAGATGTGCTCGTGTGGGTCTTGGTGGTCGAGACAAAACAGGGGTAGTACGATTGGCTGGTTCAATGTTTTTGGTTACTGGGATCCTGAACTTGCTGATGTCGTAGACTCGTAGTGGCAAAGTACACAGTGCAGAAGGCTAGACAACAGGCTTGAAGCTATATATATTGGAAAGGTAT